>JBBJLS010000109.1:8029647-8041448 GCA_037577275.1 Bryconaethiops microstoma | reverse complement strand
TATATATATACACACAGTAATCCCCCAGTTTTACGCGGATCAGGAATCGCGGATTCAGTCACACGCAGATTTTTTCTGAGAACCGAATACGCGAAAATCTCCACAATAATGCAGAAACTGCAAATATCCTCACAATTTTTTTTTTCTTTTATTGTGGCACTGTTTTTTTATTAATTTTAGTTCTAAATTATTATAAATATAAAATTTAGTAATAACATAAATAGTAATAAAAAATTCAGCTAAATTTCCAGTTATTGGCTGCTGCCCTCCTGTTTTCCTGTTTTCGTTTCATTCTTCTAAAAACCCTATGCCACCCAAACGGATGGCCCTTTTTCATTTTAAATTCAGCTTAATACATTACCCTTAACGTAAATGTATACAGGGGCGGATCAATTGAAATCTCTCTCTCTCTCTCTTTTCTAACAGTCCAGAATGTCTGTCCAGTGCGCGGCCGTTGGACCTGAGATGGCCGTTCTGGACTTTCCGCCCCGTATACATTTTCGTTATGGGTAATGTATCAAGCTGAAATGAAAATTAAAATTAATTTAGAGTGTTTGGGGAGCACATTTGGGGCATATTTAGGGTTTACACTATAAAAATAGGCTTTTTAAATTTTTTTATTAAAACACAACACCACGTTTTTTCACTATACGCGGGCGCTCTTGGAACGTAACAGGGGATTACTGTGTGTGTGTGTGTGTGTGTGTGTGTGTGTGTGTGTGATATATATATATATATATATAAGAGCTATGTCTATGTGCTTCTCGCTTGGAACTGGCTCTGTTCAACATGATATGGCAAATGTCACAAGGGACCCTGTTGCATTTAATTACTCATCAAGTGTTGAATGTGTTACTTAGAGGTTTTGAACCCACATGGTTATAGCTCTTTAAAATGTACAGCGATCTCCCAGAAATCCCTGTTGCATGGCTCCTGACATATATAAGGGGGGGTGCCTTTGTGTTATTCGATTACGTCTTTGATTATGTAATACCACCGCCATTGCGATGGATGTGATCAAATTCATCTCACCAGAATTGATTGCAGATCACTTGCCATGACTACTGTGAGACGAGAGAACTCAACAGAAACACAGACCATTCACAAACCCACCTGATATGAGAGAAAGTTCTGTTCACAGTTTGCACATGTGGCTTATGTTCCCTGGGATTTCTTATGGTGTAACAATATCAAGGTGTATTGGTCAATTAGCTTACAAAGCAGTGCAACCTCACTTTTTTAATCTTCTAGTAAAATTAAAATGATCCAAAGTATAACCTGGAAAACAGCTGACATAATGGCACTCCTGTCTGATTAAGAATCTGTTTTATTTTCTCCCTTTTCCAAAATTACTACCAAGGTCACCTTCCAATTCCTGCTTGTGTAATAGTGTAGATCTGTGAAAGTACTGTCTAATGTAATTTCACTTATTATACCATTTGGCTAATTCTTACACAAAGACATCTTAAAACAATGACAGCGACAAGTGTGTACAGTAAATAATTATTTATTTCAATATATTAGGCTTGTTTGTATGGAGAGAAATCCCAAAAAGTTCAACTCCATCATGGGTTTTTCCATGGAAGGGATGCATTAGTATTCAGGCCGAGCATCTGCCACTGACGAGCCATACATCACCGTCAGGATGAGGCTCCACAGCACTGCCCTGCAAACACACACACACACACACACACACGCGCACAGCGCTGCCGTTCTTCTATTTGCACGCCTCTGTCTGTCCCACAAACGTCCTCTAATCTGCGTCCACAGAAGCTGGACCCACGTTGACCGTTTTACAACTCACCCATTACGCAGGAACGTGCCGAGTGCTGTGGAGAGAGATGCATTGTGGGAATGAACGAATGTTCATGGGGAAAGGGTCTGTGCTTTCCTTCACTGAGTTAACCGGCATGTCCTTGGCTAACCTTGTTCTTTTACGGAGTGTTTAAAAGGGTTGTAAATTACCCTGATGGCTCCCTCCAAAACAGGCTCCAGCTTTACAGGTTTCAGCCAGACTGACAAAGCCAGAATAGGGTGCTATAAGACATTACTGCAGCTGTGTCCCAAACTCTGCCTTATTCATTACATAGTGCCCTATTTGGGCCATATCTCAAACTCTGAAATAATCATTATATAGTGCACTGTTTTGGGAGCAAGCCATTTGGAAAAAAAGGGCCTGCCTCAACAGATGTTCTAGTCCCTGTAGGTCTCCTCAAATCTGCACTTTGGTGGCATCAAGGATATGTGGACATACAAGAGAACTCTGGGGTGCCAATCTGAAAACCATTCATCTGCGACATCCCACAGGCTTTGTATGTGCTGTCACCAAAACTGCAGAAGCTAATATGTTTATCTACAAAGGATAATTCTAATATTGCAGTATTCACACGCACACTTGACACATAGACACTGTGTTCCAGTGTCAGGACCACAGATTAGCAGACCATTTGTGTTTCCAATGAGACTGTTCTAGGTAATGCTCCAATATATAGAACAGTGATTAGGGAACAATATTTGTTCAATATGAGACTGTTCTAGGTAATGTTACAGTGTTGGCAATAGGGATGGGAGCATTTCTGTTTTTTAAACTACTGTTCTAGACAGTGTTCTAATGTAAAAAGCAGTGATTAGAGGGACATTCTGTTCCACCTAATCCTGTTCTAGGTAGTGTAGTGATTAGGGACCATTTAGAAAATAGCAAGAGAAATGCAATCCCCTTTAAATAGTAATTGAGCAAACCTCAGACAAAAACACTGATACACAGTCTAATGTCACTTGGAACAGACAGGTAATAAGGAAACACACCCAGTGGAAGCATTATGGTGAATAAGGCAATACTTTTGCATCTAATGTATTTCTACACGATATAAAGCACACACATTATCATATTTATTACCAAACCCAGGTCTATGGAGAGCCATGTCATGTAATGTAAAGTGTGGCCTGGAAAAAGGAGGTTTAATGATACTCAGTAAAACTTTGCTGTATCTTTTAATGGCTACAATTACGCACATATACACAGGCAAGTAGAATTCACTCCAGTGATTTCTGTTGTTTACCTGTTCCTCAGCCAATGAGTCTTTTGTATTTGGATGTTTACGACTTCACATGTCTTGAATATCTGCAAAGTTTCTCTGAAAGAGCTTCAAATTCCCCTCATCCTCGATCACATAGATAATATTGGCACAAACACAGCCCGGCCACTTACTTACGGACACAACCCACACACCCACCAACGTGTGTGTGTGTGTGTGTGTGTGTGTGTGTGTGTGTGTGTGTGTGTGTGTGTGAGATGTTTCTGTGGTTTTCTGTATAAGCATATGAAATGTTAGTGTGAGTGCGAACAAGCAAATGAATGAATGAATGAGTCAGTGAGTGAATGAGTGAGTGTGAATACGTCTATATGTAAATAAGTAAGTGAGAGTGAGTGAGTAAGCAAGTGAGCTAGTGAATGAGTAAGTATGAATGAATGTGTGTATGTAAATAAGTGAGAGTTTAAGCGTGTGAGTCAGTGTAAATGTGAGTGTGATTGTGAGTGTTTGTGAACATGTGAGTGAGTTTGTGAATGAGTGATTATGTGAGAAAGTGAGTGTGAGTGAATGAACATTCTGCACATTGGAAGAGATATATACACTAAATGGATGGACTTTTTAAAACATGGTTTGAAAACACAGTTGTCCTAACATTATGTGAAAATGTTGTGAAGAATGGTCTAAAATTACATGGGAAATTTGCAATTAACTTGTAATAAAAGTTATTCTCTCCCTCCTGTAAAGCAGCCACTTTGGAGACATATTTTGCTAGCAGCAGCAATATATTGCTATCGTAACAAAATCTTGTATCTTTACATTGCATCTTTATAGGACACGGCAAACATTTTATCATTCATCATGATATGAGGTTAAAAATATACAGTATGTAAGCAGAAGGGCAGGAGGAAATGTCTTCAGATTGACTGAATAAATTAACAAAAATAGGGCAAATGTATATAAAACAATTGAGAAAGGCGTCCATCTGGATTGTGAGTTCAGCTCTGAATGCTGCTCCTGTTTTACTGTCATTCTGCATATAGGCAGCACGCTTTGTTTGTTTTCATGTTTGTTAGATGCTCTGCATGTATTCACTACATGTGCTGCAGATTTTTCCTGTGACCCGCATCTTTCTGTCTTATATGTGCAGGTGTGTGTCCATGCGTATGTGTGCTTTTGTGCGTGTGTGTGTGTGTAAAAGAATTTGGACCTGCTATGCCTTACCCTGGTGAGCATACTGTTTAGAGGAAAAGAGGGGTAGAGGGAAGAAACAGAGAAGAAAAAGCATTGAGGAAAGCATTGAAAGTCCAGTTTAAATTCTGGAACAGTAGAGGAGCTTTAGTCTGTTCACAAGGACATTTTTGGGGTCTGTCCAAATCTCTTGCCATTGACTTCACTGAGAATAGTGGCCATAAACGTAATCTTTTAGCAAGATTGCACATCTGGTGACAGCCGTGCTTAAATGTGGGTGGGAACATACACTTATTAGGGTGGAAACAATCATCACCTCGTGAAGAGGTGGTGTGCACTTCTGCCTGACATCCAGAGATAGGTAGTTATGAGTAAAGAATTGATGTATTTCTACTTTCCTTACTTCTACTTCTACTTCAATGGAATTGCACTGGAATGTTTGGAATAAAAAAGTGTGGTGCATTAAAATCCAAATTAAAAAATTTACAACAGCTCTAATCCAGAGCTGAATAATCTCACTGTAAAGGTCTAGAAGAACAGCTCAGATCAAGAACTGTATAATCTCACTTTAAAAGTCTGTAAGAACAGCACACATTCAGAGCTGTACTATCTAGCTTTAAAAATCTATTAGAGCTGTTTACTGTCAGCACAGTACAATCCACCTCTAGAAACATCTGCAAAAGCTCACATGCAGAGCAATGCAATCAAATTATCAAGGTATATAATGAAAGTGAAGTGAAAATGATCATTCAGACATACGTGAACACACCACAGCACACAGTGTGAACAGCACAAAATTCTTCCTCTGCATTTAACCCATTCAACAAGTGAAGCAGTGGACAGCCAGGAACACGGCGCCCGGGGAGCAGTGTGTGGGGACGGTACCTTGCTCAGGGTACCTCAGAGGTGCATAGCAGTCTTGGGAATCAAAAACACGACTTCCTCATTGCAGGGCAAACGCCCTAACCACAAGGCTATTATCTATAAGAATATCGCACACCTTTTGAATTCAACTTAAAGAGCTGCAAGAACAGCTCCCATAAAGAGCTGTAAAATCAATAAAGATCTATAGATCTTTAACAGCTCACATCCAGAACGTTTACATGGATATTTTGGTATTCTTTTTTGTTTCATGGACATTCATCTTCTCACTTTCTTCTATGAAGCAGAATTGCAAACAGAAGGTTTAAGACGTTTCACCTTGCAAATTTTGGTTTCACCAGTGCCTGGCAACCTACCTGTTCCGGATCAGCTCTTTAGCGGTTACTCAACAGGGTTGCCAGACGCCGCACCTGGTTTGTGTTTTGTAATAATCATCCCTCGTTTATACTTAACTAGTCTTGTGATGTGATTGGTTGTCAGTGTCGAGCCCCCTGTGTCACCCCAGATAAAGCCCAGCCGATGCAGAACAACCGGCGTGCTGTCACCATCATCCTACTTCCAGTCTGTCTCCCCAACTACCTATCGGGCCGTGAGTAAGCAGCCCTCTCTCGACTGTGACTCTCCCCTTTCACCCTTTCCTGTCTCTCATATTACAGAAGTGACAGGTGGAACCGTCTCAGCTGCTGTCCAGGGATGTATATAATGTAATCCGTTATTTACACATGTAGCACTCGGTCATATACGATACTCTGAATCACCCTTTTTGTCGTAAATACAGTCACAAATAAACAGACTCAAAATATAGTCTGTGGGGAACCTATAATGAAGTGCAGTGGAGAAAATGAGACCAGTCAAGACACCAATGCAAATCTTACAATTTTTTTCCACAATAAAACAGCAAAACAAACATAGATAGAGGGTTCTAGAGTAAAACATAATTATAAATGGCCAAACCGAAGTATGAACTGTTCTTGTGGTTGCCAGAATGTGATAGACTAAAGCCAAGTCAGTTCTGAAAACATATCATGTAGACAGATAGTCCAAGTATAAAATGAATGAGGCAGAGTAATAAAAATGTTTTAAACTGTCTTACCTGATTTTATTGACCAGGACTCTTCTTCGCTGAAGTCAAAGTGAAAATATGATGATGTCTTCCAAGCCATTTCTCAGTGTGCAGAAGGACTAGTGAGACTTTTCTTATCTGTGATGTTTTGTTACAGTCTGAAATTATTTCTGCCCACAACCTTTTTAGCTAAGTATATCAAACAATAGCTCCGGTTATCAGTTTGTCAGATCAGCTTTCAGATTAAAACTCATTGATGAGATGCCTGAGATATAAGGACTGAAGTCACAATTTTCAAAGTTTGAGTGTGGACAGGGTGGAAAGGGTTAACGGATATCCAGATGTCCTTGTGAATGTGGTCTTAGATCAGGTGTGAGTTTTTGTGTGTGTGTGTGTTATCACTTACATTGAAAGGTGTCATTCACTTTTGATGTGATTGGTCCCGCTAGCCTTTGTTTGACAGGGTCAAGGGTCAGTCAGAGCATGGTGAAGTGGTCAAAGGCCAGTGATGAGATCAAACAGGTGGATCTGACCTGTACTGCTCTGATTGAAAACAGGACTGTCCTTCAACAACAACGGCACACACACACACACACACACCAGCTTCTAACCTTTTCGGTACTATGAGAACCAGTGATTAACACCGGGGCAAAATGCAATGCTGGCAAACAAATGCCAAACAATACACTTTTACGGAGGCAGAGACAATTATGAAGCTATGAGGATTTTGGACAGAAAGGAAAAAAAGGAGAGTGAAATTTCTTCACAGTATTCCTTCTGGTTGAGGAAAGATATTTGGAAAGACAGACAGACTGGATAGAGGGATAGATGAATGGATGGATGGATGGATGGATGGATAGACAGACAGACAGATAGACAGATAGAGATATAGAGATAGACAGACAGATGGATAGATAGAACAACAGCAAAAATATGTATACAGAGAAGGAGAGAGAGAGAAAGAAATAGAGAGAGCAATTACCTCCTTTCCTTTCATATGTCCTCCACTAGTGGGTGCTGTCAGTCTGCTGTCCACTCTGAGCTGCTGTCTCTGCAGAACGATGCAGTGGAGAGTGTCAGACTGAAAGGCTGATGGGTGCTGGGATTGGAGGGGGTGGAGAAGTTTGAAATGTAATTAATGAATGTTTAGCTTTGGCACTGTGTAGGAGAATGGCATTTAAACAGGACGAATAATAATAAAATGCACAACTGCTGTTGAAGCCATCATATTGTGTGTGTGAGTGTGTGAGAGAGAGGGAGAGAGAGAGAGAGCTTCTGAAACTACTCTCACTGTCCTGGTCTCAGGTACCTACTATATGTATATATAGCAGGCTGACACACAAGTTAGATGGCTCCGTTTGTAATTGTGTAATTTACATGCCCATCCAGAGGTGCTGAGTAAACTGCTTCAGCTGAGCTGGTCATCAGACTAAGTGAATGTTGCCAAGGGCAAGTCTCATCTTACTCTAAGAATAAACTCTACAGGACATAGCAGAAAGCCCTGTAGAATGCCATTCAGACTTTTAGGTAAAACATCTTCAGTGAAGACAGCTGGAGGTCTTGAGCTGTTATAACCAGACAACTACAACCATGTTCCTGCAGAGCCCAAGTTCTGTTTTTCACACTTTGAAAATGCGATTTCATCTGGGGGTGTTAAATCACATTAGAGCAATAGTTTGGCAAATTCCCCTTGCTCCAAATGTAGTAAATCAAGACAAGGCCTTTTTAATTCACCTTCCCCAAACATACAGCCTATCTCTAAAATGCAGCCAAAACACAGTGACTCTTGCCCTATGACACGGTGACACTTGTGAATCGCCTGTGTTAGTCAATGTCAGTTAACCTGCCTTTAATCTGTACCAGCCACACCAGCAAGTGTAATTTAAATGCGTGTGCAAAATACACTCCAGTGCCAAAATGAAGCATAGACATGCTTTACTTTGTCAGCTGTGCCCAGAAGCTTCAGGTTAAAACAAGCTTGTATAATATGTGCTGTTTGTGAATGCATGGCCATGAAAGCTAACAAGACTTGCAATGAGTACCTTAATGGAGTAGGTTTTATTAACATAGGATATTTTACCTCGCCACACAATCTCAGCATAACATGTCATTGTATCCAGAAAGCACTGATTAAGGCAAAGTAGACAAACGTGGTTATGCCTACGGTTATAGAATTGATTATTTGAAATTCCAATTTCATGCAATCATGGAAAACCAAATTTAATGTAGTATGCAAAAACTCAAAATATCATTCACTCCTCAGACCATACAGTTCATATCTGGAAACCAGATTGGAAAAACAACCTGTTTGCAGTTCATTGTTCTTGTGATGTCACAAAATTTAAGTCATTTACATATAAACTCTTATTCAGACAACCTGACCACCTGAATAGTAATGTAATTAACATTTTATTTGTGTGCATTCATACATCTTCTTTCAGTGACAAAAGTAAAAAACACTGTCAGCATTCTGATTGAGCGAAATTCTCTTCTCAGTAGCATAAAACAGCAGCATAAAAATTCAGTTGCATCAGCAATAAAATGTTATAGTATAATCAGTAAATACATAGAATTCTTGTGCAGGATATTTATGCATTGTTTTGCCTTTATAGACTCATTTGCCCTGTGCTTGTCTGATTTTACTGAGATAGCCTAAACACATACATAAGGTAATCAGTGTAAAGACAAATGACCTGGAGTGTGGTTTCTATACAAGGCCAGAACAACGATGGATCATTTCTCCATCTATTAGATGAAAATTGGTGAGAAAATACACAGATATCCACATTACAGAAAGACAATTCTTTGCTCTCAGACGACCTCCTAATCTCATCCGCTTCCATTTCCCCCTACAATCTGGCTGTGAGATGCTCCTGGAGAGCTTTTCCCTTCGCATGATTCCTGAAAAACATTTCACTATTATAGCTTTAAGGCCTTGTTTCAGGCACAATGCGATCAATGCTATTCCTCAGTGCATTGCTACTCTGGTGGCCAAAATGAAATTCAGTGATCTTATTATACTAAAACAAAGTTATGTATTTAGACCGATGCTCTAACAATCTTCAGCAAAATGGCTGCACCAAAACATGCTGAAAGGCTAAAGGTGGAAAACAGGGCCCTTGTAAAGCAGTTTGATTATGAATAGTACATGCAGTAAAGATTAGCCTTGTTTGAGAGTTACTGAATCTTCATGGAACTAAAATGCACTCATGAATTGAACCTCACATTTAGCAAAGGATTTTGAGAGACACAAGTGGGATGTACAGTTAAAAAAGTCCAGGGAAATTTTTTTGTCAGGGCTTGGACATCAACTGTAATTTGACCACTGCAAAATGCTAAATGTAATTTCATTTACAAATCAACATGAAATAATAGTTCATTCAATCATCTTGCTAACAATGAGAGTGTGTAGCATAATTCAATTGTCAACATTCTACGGTTGTTAACTTAGACATAACTTAAACAAGGAGTCATACATTATGGTGATTTTATTATGTGGAAGAGCATAATAAAATGACTTTAAAGCATGGTCACAGATGTCTTACTGCCTTTATAAAATGGCAGACAACATAGAATATGATAAAACACAAATTTCAATGCATCATTTAAGTAAATATTCATAATTATTTATTGCAGGCATTTCATAATCTAATGCTTCAGTGTAAGTAGTTTTTAAACTACCAGCATGGCAATGACACTAGTACCTAATTGTATGTCCCTTTTACACACTGGGGCTGAATGTCAAATGGTCCCTACTCCCTTAGGCACCTATACAAATAGTTTAAAGCCATTTATCACAGCAGTGAGTGTCTTTCTGATAGCAAAAACACATGTTAACATTAGATGAGATGCAAACAAACATTTTTTTAAATGATTTTTGTGAGATGTTTAGAAGAACAGGTTTGGTTCCAAATTTCACCCCAATGCCCCCAGCCATTTCATAGATTTATTAAACTCCACAAGCAGCACACCTAATTAAATCTAATGATTTATTAGAGCCAAACCAAACAAGATGGTAACTACAAATAATACTGGGCTTCCAAAAAGAGAGGTCTGGAAACAGTGAACACACTGACATACTGTATTAATGTTATTTGTGTTTATTTTTATATTAGTGGGTTGCATTCTTACCGGATTCTTCTTTAAGCTTCAGTTAGGCAATACCATGCGACTAACCATATGTTTTCATCCAGATAAAACAGGGGTGCTGGCCTGTGTCTGCAGTATGCCTTGATCTAGCCTGATGTAAATGATCATGAGCCTCCTTCCAGACCTGGCCACACCTTCTACACCAGTCATCCATGGCCTGTGCATTCTCCCATAGGAAAAACAGGGATTAAAATCCAAGGATGCAAGTATAGGGGCTTATACTGTTAACTAAGTGGGGTACTGGGTTTTGTCCATATTCCGCCTATGGTAGACATGTTTTCCAGTCATGCTGGTTTCATGCACAGTATGTATTATGAATTCTGCCTATTTCTTGCTTGAATCTTTAAAATTGTCAGGACATCAAACCTCTCATGCCTAATCATGAAAAAAATGCTTTTCAGACATGTAAACTATGTGTCCAAGTCAAAAACAATATCTTCTGGGATTCCAAATGTGCAAGACACAAGACAGCACATCTTTGAAAACCAATCTGTCAAGAAAGCAGTAGTACATTCCTTAGATGCAAGTAGGTCTGTAATGAAATCCACATTTAAATGAGACCAGGCATAATTAGGTATAGGGAGAGGTTGTACTAGGCCCATGGAAGGTTAACAGGGGATTTGACATGAACACAAACTGGGTACAACAAGACAAATTTGGTTTCATCTTCCTTAATGGATGCCCTCCAGAACCTACATGATAACAATTTTAAAGTATTTATTACCCCCAAATACTCAGAGCTAAGTATTGTATAAGAACACTGCATGAGACTGCATGAGCAAATAGTTTACCTTGTGGGGTTATCTTCCAGGACAGGGCCTTTTCATAAGATCTATGATCTCCCAACAAGTAGAGACCAGAACACAGGTGGGTGGTACAACAGGCATCAAACATTGTGGCTCTCTTTTCTCCTCATTCTGGCATGATAATGCGTCAGCTTTTATATTTTTGGAACTGGGTTTGTAATTTATAGACAACTGAAAACAGGTGAAAGGAGCCCTTCTGGCCTGTCTCTGGTTCAATCTCTTTGCTTCTCTCAGATATTCTAGATTGTGGTGATCCATTTTAGGGGGGGGGCAGTAATTTATTATCTGTCTGCTTTAAGAGAGCTGTGAGTGGTGCAGTCACTTGACTAATAGTTCTGATAAAGTGACAATAACAGTTTGCAAACGCCAAAAATAATTGTAGGTCTTTTATTGTCTTAGGTGTAGAGGACTTGGAGAACTTTGCTGTTCTTGATCAGGATTCCCACCGAAATTTGGATGGAGCTGGTTTCGTATGTGATGAGTTCAGTTCCCATAGACTGGTTATCCAAACCCCATTGGGAGAGAGGTGGAGATAGTTTGTGCATGGACACTCCTAGTTCCTTCACCAGCTGCAGGTGGGTAAAAATCAGACAATGTAATTTTTTGGATTTTTTTTTCTCATTTTGTCTGTCATAGTTGAGGTATACCTATGATGAAAATTACAGGCCTCTCTCATCTTTT
>JBBJLS010000109.1:8011865-8025582 GCA_037577275.1 Bryconaethiops microstoma | reverse complement strand
ATCTAATATTACTCATAATTCAAAAAGTTGATGTGACTGAAAAAACTGAAAGCAGATCTGAAATCAGCATGAAAAAAATGGTTTAGAAAAGTGTGTTGTGGTTTGAACTTGATGATTACAAAAAAAAAATTTGGTGACCTGTATAATGAATTTTTCCACAGGTGTATCAGGCACAACACGATGGCACAGTTTTCACTTTCTTCCCTCAGGGTCTCCCGTCTCCCTCCCAGCTCGAGTGGCACTACAACCCCAAGTGATACATGCTATATCACAGCACAGTAGATGTTGTTCCCAATGCATAGCAAGGTAGATAACTCTTTTACATAGCAAGCTTTGAAGGTAAATTTAAGCACTTCATGTCCACATTAGCAGTCCCCAGTTCAAGCTTAAAGAGAAAAAGAAAAAAAAAAAGAAAGTAAATAAGTCCTGTGCAGCCCAAAAAGATCACCCTGCTCCCAACGACCAAGTGCTCTGTCTGAAAAGGGCTAATGTAAGGAAAACTTTGCTTAGAGTCAACCAGCAACCCATAGAAAGCTTCTGGTCCAGATAACATACCTGATCATGTGATCAGAGGATTTGGAGACCTGCTGGCAGATGTTCTCTCTAAGCACCACCATTGTTCCAACGTGCCTCAAAGCCACCACCATCCTTGTGCCAAAGAAGTCCTCAGTCCCCTGCCTCAATAACAATTTTCCCATCACATTCACACCCATCTTCATGAAGTGCTCATCATGAAGCACATAAAATCACGGCTGCACCCTTTGCTAGACCCTGTCACCTCCTCCACCATTCACCTGGCCTTACTTACCTGGACAAAAAGGACACGAGAATGCTGTTCACTGACTTCAGATCAGCATTCAGCACTACAATTTCTTAGCATCTTATTGGGAAGCTGAGACTGCTGGGTCTGAACCCTTCCCTCTATAACTGTATTCTTCACGTCCTGACTGGGAGACCTCAGTCACTCAGGATCTGGAACCACATCTTTAGTACCAACACACAGAGCACAGGGGCCTCGGGCTGTGTACTCAGCCCCTACTGTTCATGCTGATGACCCATGACTCTGCACATCTCAAACCACATCATCAAGTCTGCCAATGACACAACTGTCATGATTCTGATCAGTGGGAATGATGAGGTCACGTATCGAAAGGAGGTGCAACACCTATCAGACATCAATGGCTACTCAGAGGAGATCGTCCAGAGCATTATATTACATTAAATTACATTCATTTGGCAGACACTTTTGTCTCAAGCAACTTACAATATAAGGAAACATTAAGGTTTCAGGACAGTGTGAGAAACAGAGGAGAGTGCTAAATCTTAATGTAAGAGCATTGCCTTAGGAAAGGAGATTGTCTCTTGAGTCCTCAGAAGATTTTTGAAGCTAGAGAGGGATTCTGCTGCTCTTGTCAATTTAGGTAGCTCATTCCAAGAACAGGGAACCACAAAAGAGGAGAGTCTGGAATGGGTTTGCGTAGAAATTAGCAGAACCAGATGATGTTCCTTGGAGGAGCGGAGGGAGTAGGTAGGAACATAAGGCTGAATGGTAGGTTTAAAGTCACTCTATAGGCAAGAGTTAGTGACTTGAACTTAATTTGGGCAGCCATAGGTATCTAGTGTAGGTCAATCAGCAGTGGAGTGATATGTGACCTTTTAGGTTGGCTGAAGACCGCCCGAACTGCTTCTTAACCAGCTGTAAGGGTCTTATCATGCTAGCTGGAAGACTGACTAGCAGGGCACTGTAGTAATTTAGGCAAGAGATAACCATGGCATGTACCAGCAGTTGGAAGGCATATTGAGTCAGGTATGGCCTGATTTTCCTGATGTTGTATGAGACGAAGTGACATGACTGAGAGAAAGGTGCAATGTGGTCAAAGAAAGGTCGTCAGTCATGACACCCAAGTTAGAGTCTATCTCCCTACTGTCAGACACATCCTCTGTTTTTTACGGACCTCTGCATTTTATTCCTTCAATTAAAATCAAGGTAGAGCATTGCAGTGTTTCCACTATGAATGTACATCAGCTCTTCACAGTGTTCACAGTTAGAGACGTTCCTAGGGCTTACAGAAGATGAGATTGTTCCTACCCATTAAAAATTTAAATGCAATAGACTTTTATTCATTTGTTTATCTTGTTGGCTAATCACAATGTAAAGCCTTCAATTCAACTCTCAAAAGCCTAACCAAGATTCCATGATTTTATTTTACAGAGAGATAGAGAGTGAGAGTTTAAATACAACAAGCATTATGAAAAGAAAACTCAAAAAGACAAGCATAGGCCTTCACTGATGGTTTCACTTGGCCTTGATGGTTCCTTATTTCTTTACTGTGCCTCTTTGCATTTCAAAGTTACAATGATGAACAACAACAATCCATACAAACCAACTCATTTTCCATTCTAATGTAGCTATAAATAAGCTTGCCTCAGCTAGAATTGTAAAGAATTTGTTCAAAGTGGCAGGTCTGAAACTGGAATTGGTGTTTTCTTTTCAGTATTTCACTTTGATGTGACACTGATAAATATACATGTTTAATGTTAATACTGTATACATGTTACATAACATTTGACTTTTAACACCAGAGAAAAGGGTCAAGACATGATTACTGATGTCAGCATTGAAAACAAAGACTATGAAACACAATGCCGTGTGTGAGTAAGTGTGTATAGGCCATCTGTGGGTGTGTTTACGCTGTGATTTCTGCATTTGGAGCAGAATGTAAGAGTAGCATAGCAGGTCCAGCCCTGTGGGACGGTGTATGGAGAGCATGTGTGTGCGCATTTGTGTGTGTGACCATTCTGTGAATCTGAACTACGGTCGACTAGCTCCAGCTTCACACTCCCAGAGGAACCCTTAAAGAACAAAGAGGAACTTGTTGTCTTGAGGAAGCAGCATATGTGGCCTGTTGATAAGCATATGCACCAGACAGAGTGTGTTACAGCAGGGGTGTTCAGATAGCACACTGGATGCATGAGAGAGGGGAAAGCATGCCCTGTTACACTCTGAGGTTCACAATACATTCTGTGCTACATTAGACGGTTAAAAAGCCAGATATTTTAAAGCAGAAATATCAGCTGTACCCAGTTTTCTCACTTACTGCAAATATCATGAATCAGTCTGAAGTTGCTTCTTTAGGTTTGCACTGGAACTAAAGGGCTAATGTAGCCAGCATTATTGCATGTCTAAATCACACACTTTACTCAAGGTATTAAGTAACCTCTAATAGACTTGCTTATGTTGTTTGTGGCACTGTACTACATACTGATATCTATAACAACTGACACACATTTGTAAACATTCAGGCTTAATGGATAATGCTAGCATACACTGATTCATGGTTTTATAGATAACACAGTACAATGTGAAGCAAGTATGTGATGATCTTGCCATGCAGTTTGAAAGTTATGGTTTCATGACTTGTTAGCCAATTTAGCCTTGTAGCTCCAGTGCCAAACTTTAGACACCAAACATATGTTTTCTGACTGTCTGCAAGTGAAGTAAGGGGGGACATTTGCAAATTGCATTTGACTTTTGCCAAACTATTGCTTTAAATATAAAGGACCATTGCAGGATAGTCAGCAACACACTCACATGCTGATGCCCTTAGAAAAACTTCTTTAAGTGCAGCATCAAATTATATTTGAACCTAAACTGGATGAAAAATGGTTCAGTCTATCATGATGTGCCAGTCTAAATGAGAACAAATGCTCAAATTTTCTGTAATTCACTCTCTTTTCCTCATCATGGCACTGCTTTCGCTAGTAATTGACAACTGATACTTCTTTTCTCCTCTTTTTTATTTTTTCATCCCTCTAAAGATGATACCTGCAGCACCTGTCACACTCCCTTACACACATACACACATGCCAGATCTGCCTCCCTAGCATTTCCCCACTGAGATATCAAACGCCCGCCACTTTCATGTTGCAGCAAAACGAGCGTTTATCAGACGTGACGTTTAGCATTAGCGTTTAGTGTTGGTGTCTCCCCTGATGTCTGAGACACGCCCCGCATTCCCCATCATAGGAAGCAGCCCAGAACACCTCGCTTTCATTTATTAATTACCCAAGGTGGGCTCCGCATTTGTCAACGGTGTCATCGATTAGCCCCTGCGGACGACGTTGATGGATGAGGCAGTGATAAAGACGGAAAAATCAAGGAGCTGCCGTCCTCCGCTGAGGAATGAGCCCGATGACAGCCGCCATTGTTCTGTGCTCACACGACTTGAAACGGTTGCCAGGGGCGATACACCTCTCATCAGTTCCTCACACAACTCAGGCTCAGTGGAGGGGACAGATCTGCCTCAGAGTGAAAAAAAGATACGAGTGCTAAACTTCACAGGCTTTGCAACAGGAAATAAGCTTGGCAGTTGAGGGTGAATTGAAACCTGTCCTTAAAGGGACCCATGTTGGAGGAAATAGAATTTTTCTTTTATTTTTTTAACAACATAAGGCAGAATATGGTGCAACCAATTAGTATAAAGGTAATTTGCATATTGTCCTGTGCAAAAGTTTGGGTGCCTCTGGTTCTGTTGATTTTCTGTGTGAAAACAGGAGCACATTCCTCAACTGACCACTTCTGCAATTTTTAAGCAAAACTACTGTATATTTGCTACATGTTTTATGTAGATTTAATATCAGAGGTTTTCACTTTTTCCATTAAACTAAACTAAATAAATAAATGACCTAAATACAATCTACAGAAAATGGCATATTTAAGCTTGTCTATAGGTGTTTAAACTGCATACAACTGCAGGCGCAGTAACAAAAACTAAATACATATTATACTAGGATTTCCCAACTCCCATGCCAGTTTGGTAGTTACCTTACTCCATACAGCCACTAAACCTGGCGATTAACAGATGAGTTGCGTTTGATCACCAAACTGTGCTATACACTAGCCTTCCAGGAGTTGCGTACCCTTGGAATGAGGAAATGTTGGCAAATGGCCATATGAAAATGAATTATGATAGTTCTTGGTACATAAAGCCACACAAATGTTATAAGCACACCGCAGAACTGCAATCAAAATGTCTATTGGCTATTGGAAATCATTTCTGATGTGAATATTCTAATTATCCTATTCATGTTCTGCCCACAAACATGTTCTAACATAGATAGGACAAACTTTGAAAAACACAGTTCTAATCAAAATGTATTGAAAGTGTTGTGTTTCAAATGTATGCTGGAGTGAATGTCACACTATTAGATCAAACAGCAACACCTTGCTTCCACGCACCCCTGTACAGCATTATATGTGTTTTAATCAGAGGTTTAAAAGGTACATAATTTGTTGACAGTATTATTACCTGTCATGCTTATGCTCTGCACTTCATACAGTTGCGAGCATTTTGTGATGTAAGTAGCGAGAAAAGGCTCCGGAAGAACAGAATCAGGGTTGGTCACTTGGTGGGACACACATGTTTCTGAAATAATTAGTTGTCATGTTGAGGAAGGGAATTAAAAATGCTGCAGCCGGGGAAGCGATGATGGAGGCTAACAAGGTCACGGCCTAATCATGCTAATAGGACATGAGAGAATCTGTTTAACACAGAAAATATTCAGAATATTCAGGAACTGATTTTAGCTCATTCAAATACTTTTTAAAATAGAAAATGTCCTAAAATGTCCTTCCGGCTGTGTTGTTCTGACTTTGCCAATGCAGCTGGAATTCCTCCATTAGATCCAAATGCTCAGGGTGCGACACTTAACTCTGGGCGATTATTTATGTGCGTCAGAGATGCCTTGGTCGGCGTGAGAGAGAGAGAAAGAGAGATAGAGAGAGTCGCTGAAAGAGCTAGAAGCAGAACATGCTGTTTCTTTTAGATCAGCATGTCGGGCCCAGCCAGTGGAACTATAACTCAAACTCACTGATTATTCAGAGGATGTTGCTCAGTAGTGTCCAAGGACGAGGTCCTGCTGCTGCGCCTGAGGAAAGAGCAGGAGGAGAGGGGCCGCGAATTAATGAAGGAATCAAAAACCAGAGCTACTTTCAGCCCTGAGAGAAAATACCACAGTAGGGGGTTGTGGAATGGGGAGGAGCTGGGCCACATAGAGAGCACCCTCTAGTGGCAGCCCTAGCTGACATGAAGGGCTGTAAAAGTCCTTTTAAGGGCTAAATCAAATCACTAAATAACTTCACGTGGAAGACACTTTGAAGTCTCAAAGAATTCAGGGAATTGGGTCATGTAGTGGTGCATTCTGTTAAATGTATTGTGCTCATTTTAAACACCTTGTCCAAAGGCTGTCTGGTGGCTCAAGTTTGCTTCTCTTATCAACCTTAGGTGGCTTTTATTTTTATTTCTGTGGGCAAAATCACCTGTTTTCTGAGGTGCACTTTATACCTGTACTTTACATAATGTACACCCTAGGAAAGGATTTTTCACAGTAGACATATATACATTGCTATAATCAGAGACAGTACGTTATAACAAAAATTGTTACTGCAAGGCTGTATAAAACAATAAGGGCTGTGTAAAACATTATCTGTTACAAGTTCTAAATACAGCATCTGTGTACAGCTAACGCATCAGTGCCACTACAAATAAGCATTACTGCAGTCTAGGAAATCAGATAAACTGACTGCATTCAAATAAATCAAACATTTATTAGCACAATCTACTTCGAAAGACAAATGAAGCAATCAGAAAAACATCAGTATATTTACAGTTACAGTTTAAGTGAAAGCGTGATTGCGTGAATGAATTAATAAATGAGCATGCACTGTGCATCCTTGTATAGTACATGTGTTTGCTTGAGTATGTGAGTCTGCATGAACGAGAGAGAGAGAAAGAGAAACAAAGAGGGTGTGTTTCTTTGTCTTCTTCCATACAAAGGTTTGACCACTCTTGAGCACATCCGAGAGATTGTTGAGGATTGTGACCTGCTTTTATAACCTGTATTCTGTACCCTCTAGGAGCAGACTCCACCGCATCTTTGATGGAATGCTTGCATTATGCATTTCTGGTGCCATTGCCACCTGTTGGATGGCATGGGTACCCACACTGGGGTCTGAGCTCAACAAGGACAAAAGGAAAGAAAACGTTGTACTATGCAACAGTATCATCAGGGATTGATATAAGTGGTATGCAAGTGCAAATTGGCATATGTGGTACGCAAATGCGTGGCAGTTTTCAGTGTTTACAGCACAAATGCATACCTAATTTGAGTAACTTCATACCGCGTGCCTCGCCCCGCCCCTTAACTTCACGACCCAAAACACGCCTGAGACATGGCCGAAACGCAGAACTCTGTGCGCAGCACTTCACAATGGTTTACAAGGCAGTTAGCAGCAAATATTAGCACCCCAAAGCCTTCCCCCCGCCCCGAACCATGGCTGAAGCACAGAGAAAATGTTTTATTTTGGTGCGTACCAATTAATTCGTGTAGGTACTCATTAGAGTACTACAGCAAAAAAAAAATTATGTCAACCCCTGAGTATCATGCTACAGCATCACATTTCTGCACTGCTCAAATCTACTCTTAACAGTCATGTGAGCTGGGAAGCACATTCACTACTGGAGTTTATGGTGGTCTGTTAGGTCATTTACACACTACTGATCCAAAAACTAACCAAAATGCCTAACAAAGTAGAGTTAGGTTGTTTTGTTAGTGTTACGTCTGGTTCGCCTCAGTCTCACCCCCAATGGAGCCCTTCCCCTGAGCATTAGGTGTACACAGCCCTGGACACATGTTTGTGACATCAGTTGTTGTGTGTGTGGTCGTCGGGAGCCTAGTCAACCCAGGTGAGAGAGATGAGCTTGGTTAACTCATTAGCAGGGTCTAGTGTTTAGGGTTAAGTGATTTCTTGTTTCTTGGTTGATTGTCTGCGTTGTATGATTGGTTGTCTGGGTCTGTGTTTGAGTTTAAAGCCCAGCTGATCCGGAGGGTTCGTTGTGTGGTCACCAGTACTGTGACAGCACCACTAACTGGCCTTTTAAAAGGGAAACCTAAGCAACTCTGTATCACGCTGGCCACCTGAGTGGCCTTCACAAAATTAAAGTTGCGGTTTACCACAGCGCCAGTATGAAGACTGCCTGACCAAACTAGACCATTTGTAGTGGACGTCGATGCCTCCGAGGTAGGGTTGGGCATGGTGCTGTACTATGGCTCTCCTCCCAAATTACATCCCTGTGCCTTCTTCTCCAAGAAGCTGACTGATGCTGAACAGAACTACGATATTGCCAACCATGAACTGCTGGAAGTCGAAGTGGCGTTAGAGGAGTAGGGACACTGGTTAGAGGGGGCTAGACACCCCTTCATCATGTTTATGGACCACCGAAATCTGGAGTATATCCGACGGGCAAAGCGGCTATGCCCGAGATACGTTCGGTGAGCTATGTTTTTAGTTTTTATCAGATTACGCATCACCCTGGTTCCCATAGAGTGGACGTCCTATCTAGGCGTTTTTCAGCTCCAGAAGAGCCAAAGACTAATGAACCAATTATTCCTTCAGCGCTCATTGTAGCTCCCATAAGTAGGGACATAGATGCAGAGATAGAGCGGCTGAACACTCAGGGTTCTGTTCCTCAAGCTTGTCCGGTGGCCAAGATGTTCATGCCTGAGTCACTTAGAGAAAGAGTTATAGAATGGGTGCATAATACTCCTGCAAAAGGGCATCCAGGGGTCCACCAAACCATTGAGGGGCTTCGCTGTAAGTACTGGTGGTTGTCATTACGGCCAGATGTGGAGAGGACCATAAGATCCTGTTCCATCTGTGCCATATCTAAGACCCCCCACCAGTTTCCTGCCGGGAAATTAATGCCCCTACCAGTGCCGTAGAGGCCGTGGGCGCACATTGCTGTGGACTTTGTGATAGACCTCCTAGTATTAAAGGGCTACACTGTTGTTTTGGTGGTCGTGGACCGGTTCTCGAAGGGGTTCTTGTTTGTGCCTTTCAGTTCCTTACCCACCGCCCTTGAGGTCGCTGATGTACTCTTCCACGCCATGTTCTTTCCCTATGGCCTCCCGGAGGACATCCTGTCCGACCAAAGTCCCCAGTTTATTTACCGTGTTTGGCTCACATTTGTCAAGAAACTGGAGGCTACTGTCAGCCTGACCTCGGGCTACAACCCAGAATCTATTGGTTAGGCTGAACAGTCGGTACAGGAATTAGGTCGTTTCCTCTGGGCTTACTGCCACGGGTGACGACACGACTGGGCAGAGTTCCTCAGCTGGGCAGAATACACCCAGAACTCACTGCGTTACTCTGCTCCCGGCCTAATGCCCTTTGAGTGCGTGCTTAGGCATCAACCCCTGCTCTATCCCTGGGATGGTGAGCCATTGGATGTCCCAGAAGTACTGTAGAGAGTTGGTTTTGCAGGGCAGAGCGGGTGAGGGAAAGGGCACACACGTCCATCAGCAGAGCGGTGGGTCGATGCCGGATGGAGGCGCCTGTAATCGAGGAGATAGGGTCTGGCTCTCCACCCGGGACTTAAAAATGAATTTACCTTCTCAAAATCTTTCCCCACAATATTTAGGCCCTTTCAAAATCCTACAGCAAGTTAACCCTGTCTCTTATTAACTGAAGTTGCCCCCTCACATGCGTATGCACTCTTTTTCCATGTTTCTCTCCTTAGGCCAGCAGTAGTGGGTCCGTTGGATGGAGGGGAGGCAGATCCAACACTCGCCACAGCGACTGGGGTTGAGGGAACCCCCAGAGCCCCTCCCCTGAGTATTAGGTATACACAGCCCTGGACACGTGTTTGTGACATCAGTTGGTGTGTGTGTGTGTGTGTAGTCATCGAGAGCCTAGTCAACCCAGGTGAGAGAGATGAGCTTGGTTAGCTCATTAACAGGGTTGCTAGGCACCTGACGACATGTCCACCTGTCTAGTGTTTAGGTTTAAGTGATTCTTGTTTCTAGGTTGATTGTCTGCATTGTATGATTGGTTGTCTAGGTCTGTATTTGAGTTTAAAGCCCAGCCGATCTGGAGGGTTCGTTGTATGGTCATCAAGCTCCTACATCCAGCTTGATTTGTGTGCTTTATGTGAACTTAATGCTTGTGTTCTCAAAAAGGGATTTTGTTCGTGTAGACACAGGACTTTCTCTGGGCGTCCAGCGTGGTCTCCAAGTGGCAGTGGAGAGCTTGCAGCTACGAGCCAAGCAACACATGGCTGGACACTTGGCTTACATCCGCAGCTCGGTGTCTGACTGTGTGCATTCCTTGTGTGTGTCTCCCCCTTCTATGTAACACAGATGTGAGCGATGAAGCTTCCACCATATCTGAGTAACTCCATCAGGAGTAGTTATACTCGCCCCTGACTAAAGATGGCTTGCTGAAGCTCCGTGAAAGTTGGCTCTGCAGCCACACCCCCTTCCCTCTACTAAAGCCTGAGTTCCGCTTGGAGAGATGGCCCTCCAAGAACTACTGCGTTCTTAGTGTTTGTTGAAGCTCATTTTTGTTTGGAGCTCAGTGAGCTCAAGAACTGAATCTTTGTTCATTAAAACTCTATTTACTATCTCAGCTTTGTCCTTCAAGTGTGTCCACTTGTACACCCGACGTAACAGTTAGGTGGTTTGTGTCACATTTTTAAGATTATACTTATCATTAAATAATAGCTAAAATTGTATATTTATATAAACCTTATTAAATAAAACACTGATTCTGTTTTCCCACAGTATAAAATGAACCATTATAAGCATTTTGTGTAGTTTTGGTCTTTGGATACAATACATTTAGAGCACTGCTACTGCCTAGTCATATTTATGTATAGACCTCTTACTTGCTAGCTAGTTTCTATGTTTTCCTAATGTTAGCTAGCTGATTAGATGAGTTCATTTCTGCCTGTGTAATCATTTTATGTTGTGACTGTTAACTTTATTTTCTGATTACAGAGTGGCAGCACCAGCAATGAGCTTTGTTGTGTCTTTGTTCTGGAAGCAGGAAACACAGAAGGAAGGGGCTGTATATGGTCTATTTATTTATTATTTACTTTATTTATTTACCACTAGCTTCAACTAACACTGAAACCTAATTCTGAGCAGACATGGAATAAACGTCTCCTTCATTCCTTTACATGATGGCTAACAAAGCAGTGAGATGACAGAGCTGGGCATATGGACAGATGTGAAAGGAAACACACTGAGCGCTTAAAATGTCCTTTTATTCAAATGACTAATGTCATTTGACGATGCCCTGCATGGAACTGGAGACTTTCAGAATTGATCGTCTAATTGCATCTCTCTCTCTCTCGCGTGTACTCTTTTCTCTCTTTCCTTCTGTTGGCTAGTCTCATACGAAGGTCACTTGTGTCAACATTAGTGATTTGTGTTGGTCTGTAGCAGCACAAGTAAACACTACGCCTTTCAGCAGCATTCCAAAACAGATCCATCCTTATTCTCCTAAAACTGTAGTGACGACAGCTTCACAGGCTTTGTATACACTGCTTAGGAATGTTTAAGAGATTCTTGGAACACAGAAGTGTTTGTGTGTGTGTGTGATACAGAAAGAGCCCACAGAGCCCCTGGTCCCCCTTCATGCTGCTTCAACTGTGTGTGGTTTTGTCATGAGACAGCGAAAGTGACTTTCACATGTTAGCTGATATTAATGAAACTTATGCCCATATTTGATTTATTACCATGTTTTTCCTACGAGAAGATGATGTCATCACGCTGCTCTTCCTGGAAACTGGAATGTCAAACGTAGCTGCAATTATTCTTGTTTACATCAGATAAATAGGACTATGTAAGACTGATCTACAGATTATTTTTCAAAGGAAAAAAATTTAGGTTTTCATTCTATTCTTGGGCTGCCTTTTTTATATAATATTTTCATAACAATCCTTACAGTCCAGAGTAAGGAACATACTAATATACTGCTTTCTGGTAAGCCCTCATCAGTCAATAAAGCCCTTCACAGACAAAAGCTGTGATGGATGAATGGATAGGTGTTCAGACCCAAAGAATTTGTGCTAAAAAAAGGCTAATAAAATGGGATGTCAAGATCATCATGTCCAATCCCAAGCGCTGGCTAGAGGTGTATAAAGTCCCCCACTATTGACTGTGGAGTAGTATATCTGTGTTCTCTGGAGTTATGGAGCTCCTTCCAGTACATCTGGGATGAGTTGAGGTAGAGTTTGTGTCACATCAAACCACACTTAATGACTTTTTACATAAATTTCATTATGCAAACACTTTGTTCATTAATGTAAACGGAGGTTATGCAGGTCGGGTTGTGTAGATTGAGAGAGTTGTGTAATTGCATTCTGTTTGCCAAAAGCGTGGATTGCTGGTTGTTTATTAGTCAATAGTGTGGTTGTCAGCTGTACAGTTGTATGCTTAACCTTGTCCCTTATGTGCAGTTTAAGATTTTAATAGTGTGTGTGTGTAACAATATCCAGGCTATTAAGCCTGACTGTGTTTTTAAAAAAAACTTTAATTAATGCACACTGTCTGGCTTAATTGGCCAATTTTTTATTGTTTTTTTTTTTCATGGCATCGTCGCTCGCTAGAAAGTTAGCGAAACTAATTTTGGATGGAAATGTTTGAGCACCTCCTGCTCCATTTCCCAGCCTCTTTACGGGGGGGGGGGGGGGTTCAAGTTTTTCTTCTTCGCGCTGTGTGACCAAAATCGTGCCTGCGCCACTCCCTCATCCAGCTAAAATTACAGCAGCAGAGCGGAGACAAATGAGGAGACTGTAGAAGACTAAATGGGTTCAAGAGCTCGTCACTGTCAGCCATTACAAGGTCAGAGATGCATTTAAATACTGTGGAGGAGAGAGGGAGGGAGAAGGGGGGAGATGGACGAAGGGAGGAGGGAAGGAAAGAATAGAAGAGAAGGGACAATGGAGGAAATGAGGGAAAAGGCAGAGAGAGACAGGAAAAAGAAAAATGGAAAGAGAAAGGAAAGAAGGGGGAAGTGGCAGAGAGAAATAACAGAGAATAAGTTAGGAAAAAGGGAGCGTAGGAAAAAAAGATTAAATAGGGAGAGAAAGAGAAAGATAGAGAAGAAAGACACAGAAAGAGGACAAGGAAAAACAGACAGCATTGTTGACAAAAACAGAGAGAAGGGAGAAAGAAAACAGCTAAGAAAGGGAGAGGAAAAGAAAGAAAGAAAGAGATAAGGGGAGGGAGAGAGAGACATTTATTGAACAGATCCAATGTCCCGCTCTCCTCATTAGACTCATTTCTCAGTAGCCTGGGGTTAATCACCACACACACACACACACACACGCACACACATACCTCAAACTGTTGTTCCAGTTACATCATAATTAGTGCAGCGGGAAAAGCAATCTGCACCCCATAAGACGATACCGCCATTTCTTTTAGCACCGCCATACACACGCATGAAAATACATTTTTACCTTGTAAGTACATTCATGCAAGACTGTAAAAGAAATAGCCATACAGAACACATAAACCACATACACATACACTGACATCAAGCAATCATATATTTATCTACACATATACATATGCATACACATGCACACGTGCAAATACCCTCATGTAAACATACGCAAACATACACACACTCTCTCCTTGGGTTGCATTTTGGGGATTGGTTTAATTTGGTTAATGACTCTTTGCTAATGACCTGGCTCAGGGGTCAAACAGCAGCATCTTAGGAATTAATGAAAGGACGAGAGAAGAAAGGAGGACGGGCGAGTGGATCAGGGACGAGAGGAAAGGGCAATGTGTGTGTGTGTGTGTGTGTGTGTATGTGTGTGTGTGTGTGTGTGTGTGTGTATGTGTGTGTGGTTGGGAGAAAGGG
>JBBJLS010000109.1:7994211-8011765 GCA_037577275.1 Bryconaethiops microstoma | reverse complement strand
GGTGCTCAGATGTTAGTGACAGGTTCGAGAGAGAAGGAGAGGAAGAACACACACACACACACACACACACACACACACACACATATATATATATATATATATATATGCGTATGTGGGTGTGGGTGTGTGTGTGTGTGTGGACGGAGAGAGAAAGAGAGAGAGATAAAGAGAAACGAGAGGAGGAAAAGGGGGGGGAGAGAGAGAGAGGGTGGTGAAGGAGAGTTGTCATACAGTCCTGAAAGTGAGTGAGTGAGTCTGAAGTGGGACTGTAGATACGTGTATTTTCGGGTAAATGCACAATTAAGCGCTCTCGCGCATTAGAGCCGACAAATGACGCTCAGTCACTCACACACATCTGCTCATTAACAAACACTCACACACACTCGCCTGAGCACTGACTAAGTATTATTATTATTATTATTATTATTATTATTGTTATTATTATTATTATTATTATTTGTTGACAATCAGAAAAAATGAGAGGCGGGGGGGGGGGGTACTTAGGATCGGACAGTTATTCATTAAGGAGCCAGAGGCGGTAGCAGATAAAATGGCATATAAAGTGGCAGAGGCAGAGTCAGAGACAGAGGCAGAGAGAGAGGCAGAGAGAGAGTGAGAGGTAGAGTCAGAGGTAGAGTCAGAGACAGAGGCAGAGAGAGAGTGAGAGGTAGAGTCAGAGGTAGAGGCAGAGAGAGAGGCAGAGAGAGAGTGAGAGGTAGATGCAGAGGCAGAGGAAGAGATAGAGTCAGAGACAGAGGTAGAGGCAGAGGCAGAGACAGAGGTAGAGGCAGAGGCAGAGACAGGGTCAGAGGCAGAGGAAGAGATAGAGTCAGAGACAGAGGCAGAGACCGAGGCAGAGGCAGAGACTGTCTTTGTTGTGGTAGGAGGACGCAGAGCGGACGCGGCTGTTTCGCCTGAAGCCAGAGGAAACTCTTCCTGTTTTCCAAACCACACATACACACACACACACGCCACATACACACACACTCAGTTTGAGTCTCAATGACTTGCCTGTAGTGCCGTTTATGCCATTTCAGGATGTGCGTCTCCACACGCTTGCGCTGGATCAAAGTGCAGATTGCGCAAGGCCATTTTGCGCCAGCTGCACCACTTTGCCCTTTTTCAGTGCAGCCTGGGGTCTGGGGTAAATTAAGGTAAAGGTTAAAACAATCAACTCAGCTTTCTGACTCCCTCGTTCATTTAAATAATCCTGATTACTGGAGTCCTGATCAGTGTCAACAGTATAACTGTATAAAACAGTATGAAACAAGTGAAAATAAGTCCCGTGACTCACGCTGCACATCACATAATGTGCAGCAGGGGTGGTGGCGGCCTAGTGGGCAGGATACTTGCCTCTACCTTCAGCACACCACCACTGGGTTCCTGAGCTACCCCATATTGCTCCAGGGAGACTGTCCCCTGTAGTTAGGGAATGGAAGTCGCTTCGGATAAAAGCGTCTGATAAATGCCGTAAATGTAAAGATATCGGACACAGACTGTGTGGTGAAGATTAACTGAATGATGAGTCTGCAGACTAAATCAGGGTTTAAAGCCTGTTGAATAATTCAATACGAAATCAACACCTCATATAAGAGCTGCCTGTTTAAAACATACTCACAGACACACAAATCAGTTTCTCCCCTCTCTCGCCTGCAGAACTATACATTACATTTCACAGAAACACACACACATGCACACAAACACACACACACACACATCAGTCTCTCTCCCTTTTCTCTCTCCAACTGCAGCCTGCAGAACTACATTATATTTCACAAACACACAGACACACATTTATCAGTTAAAGAGTAATCAACAGTATAAAAAGTATCATTCAAATGAATTGCTGTATAACACACACACGCATGTATTTGTATGTATATACACAGACACACTATTGAAATATATATTAAGTGGGGTAACACCTAAACTGAGTAAAAATAAAAAAATAAATACATACATACATACATACATACATACATACATACATAAATAACCATTATATTAGGGAGGTGTGACCCCACCTCACTTTTAATAAACATCCGCCCCCACCTTTTAAAACGTATTCGCCCCCCCCACACACACACTTATCCACCGAGCGATTTGCATGAGGCAAACACGCGAGACACCAAATGCAGCCCTCCCCCCTCCCACGGAGCCAGACCCCCTCCCCCCACCAATGTGACCCGCCCCCCGACATTATACATGTTTCCGACGTCCCTGCAATCACACATATATAAACGTGTGTGTACAGTGTATATACATGTTGTTCTCAGTGCAGTGAAGGGTTTAAATGTAATTACTTTGATTAAACATAAATCTATTAATAAACAGTGCTGGGATGAGACGAGCAGACAGGCCCTGTGACCAGACCCCGGATTACAGACTGACCAGCTGCTGAGAGTCTTCAGCATGGACCCCTGACCTCCCCTGACCTATATATATATATATATATATATACACACACACATGTATATATACACACAAATGCACACACATACATACATACACACACACATACAAACATACATATACACATACACACACACACACACCACACACACACAGTCCTTAATAACAGTCACTGATGTGATATTCATTCTCTTGTGAAGGATGAAGAAGAGTCCTCGTCTCCTCCTGGTTCCGTTAAAGGGAAGGTGAACATCTGGGGGAGGTGCGGGGGCTTCTGCTGGGGAGACTTCAGGAGTTTCCAGAACGAACAGTAAAAAGGTTTTCCTCGCGGTGTGAAGAGTGTGTATTAATGACTCATGCACACACACACACACGTACTGACAAGCACACACACATACAAACACACATGTACACAGACATACACAAGCTCCAAACAAAGGGTGGTCTTTTAACTACGAACGAGATAAATAAACGAACAATTTAATAAATACACGAATGAAGATCTGGGCACTAATTAGGACCCACAAATGAATTAACACACAACAATTAAAAATATATGTTTTTATTTTATATATGCCATTTTAAAATATATGCCATTTTAAAATATATTTATTACATTTATTTTAAATTGATCCAACTAAAAAGTTTTAATAATGTGTGTTTTTATAACTCCGTTTATCATATTTGAATAAACATATAAAATTTTCCAAAATAAAAAGCAGCACTTTTGTCTAATCAGAGCACGTTTCAGCTGGTCCTGGTTCTGAAAAAGTCGATATGTTCCTCAGGTCCACCAAGTTTATCAGTAATTCCTGAGAAAGAAACGAGATGAACTGGTTTAGTCTCAACGGAGCGCCTGATTCTGAACTGGACTTCTTCATTAAAGAGCTGCTCTCACGTGATCTGTGAGATCTGTGAACTTACTTATAGTTAAAAAAACGTTTTTTCATTTTCGCCTTCAAGCTTTAGACGACCTGATTAGTGACGTCATCAGGGCGGCGCCTTTATCAATAATAAAAAAAGCAGAATAAGAATGAAGCAGATCCCGCTGCTTTATTATTATTATTATTATTATTATTATTATTATTATTATTATTAGTAGTAGTAGTAGTAGTAGTAGTAGTAGTAGTAGTAGTAGAAGTAGTATTTTTATAAAAGCTGTAGTAGTATTTTTCTAAACATTTATTTCCATTACATCATTACATCGTTAATTAGTTAGTCAGTTACATAGTGAGTTTCAGTTTAACACTAAAAATCCTAAAGGTAGAAGCCTGGACTGATTTCATAATGATGACTTGAGGGAAAAATATGGAACGTATACATTAGTATCATAGCAGCTGATATGTCTTTAGGCTTGAATATGACATGTCATGTAAATAATGCAAATAAAAGTGTCGCGCCAGGTCCATCATAGGCTATCAAGACTGATACTACCAATACCCCATATGGTATACAACCATGTATAATACAGATTCAGTTATATTACAGGATATGTGTGACTGTATGGGCACTGAGTTTGAGCTGGTGTGTGACCTGCTCTTCAACTTTAAAAAGCGATTCATTAGCACATTTATATCTTCACTTCTTGTGTCAAAAAGTCAATTATATTACATTTTTTGCAGGTGCGAAATCAAAAGAATGCGTCTCATTTGATATGGATAACTTAAAATTCAGCATCATCATTTGCTTCTATCTTTGTTATAACTGCTTTAGCTGGGAGTTATGCCCAAGGCAAAAAGCACCACAGTATGCTAGTTCCATCAATAAATCAAAAGCTTGCTCATTTATTATTTCTCACATAAGGGTTGGAGGAAAATGACATTTTTATGTGTGTGTGAAAGTTAGGAAGTGCCTATAAATATTCACAAATTCACAATGCATGTGAGAAATGCACCTTAAAAATTAAATAAATTAGTCTAATTAGCATACTGTGAAGTTATACCCATGGGGTGCAAATACATCCTTTTACATTCTATATTTCTAAATGTCCAATTGTCTTTTAGTTTAGAGTTTATTTATCATTATTTTACTTTATTATTGTTCTTATTACTTTTAAAGTTTGTTGGAAACATTTACTGGAAATAATCTTGTGTCGGATCTGTAAGAATCTCTACATTTGCTGAAGAAGCAATGCTGATGTATAGGGCGGTTGGTGCGGAGACCGGCGCTGGAGCTTCTGAGAAGGCTGCTGGGCTGACTGGAGCTTCTGAGAAGGCTGACTGGAGCTGCTGAGAAGGATGCTGGGCTGGCTGGAGCTTCTGAGAAGGCTGCTGGGCTGGCTGGAGCTTCTGAGAAGACGGCTGAGCTGGCTAGAGCTGGGCTGAGTGGAGCTGAGCTGGCTGGAGCTGGGCTGAGTGGAGCTGAGCTGGCTGGAGATTGGCTGAGTGGAACTAGGCTGAGTGGAGCTGAGCTGGCTGGAGTTTGGCTGAGTGGAACTAGGCTGAGTGGAGCTGAGCTGGCTGGAGTTTGGCTGAGTGGAGCTGAGCAGGCTGGAGCTTGGCTTAGTGAAGCTGAGCTGTCTGGAGCTTGACTGAGTGGAGCTGAGCAGGCTGGGTTGAACTGAGCTGAGTCGGGCTGAGCTGAGTTGGACAAAGATGAGTTGGGCTGAGCTGAGTTGGGCTGAGCTGAACTGAGCTGAGCTGGGTTGAATTGAGCTGAGTTGGACTAATCCAGGTTGGATTAGGTTGGATTAGTCTGGGTTGAACTGAATGGAGTTGAGCTGGGTTTTGCTGCCCCTGTAGCCATTACCGGGGCCGCCTTCTTGGATCTGGTTGTGGAGACGCCGAAGGAGATGAATGGCGTGCTGATGCTGCTATGGGGGCCGCCATTTTGGATCCGGCACGGTAAGTGCGTTGTGGAACTGCTGAAGGAGATGAATGGTGGGTTGGCACCGCTATGGGGGCTGCCATCTTGGATCCAGCACGGGATCCCCTCCGCCTCCATGGCTTCCCAGTCGAATCAGAGATGGGGAGTTCTGCAAGTAACCCCCGTAGATCAAAAACCACGGGCGGGTCCTCCGGTCGCCACTCCAACCGTACGTTAACTCCTCCTCCTCTGATCTAACGTAACCCAGGGATTCCGGGGGGTTGTACCGACTGGCTCCTCTCGGTTCTCTTCTCCGCCGGGTCCCGCGTTTACCACACGCTGAGTCCCATGGAGGTGGGGTCCAGTCTGCTGTGCCTCGGAGATGGGAGCATTCTGTCACACTCATATATGCATGTCCAAAAGTATCCATACACTCCTTTTATCTTGTGCAACTGTTTAATTTTGTGCAGTCTTTTTCTTGTGTAATTTCCATAGAACAGTACTGCCAATTGAATGGGACTATAAAAGCATGTAAAGCTACCCAGCATTAAGTGGAATTGCGTTCTTTAGAGTGATGAATCTCCATCTAGTACTTTTAGGATGTTGGAGTGGTGTTTGCTATCCAGAACTAATCTTCTAGCATCAGCATCTGACCTCACCAACCTTCTTGTGGCTGAATGCAATCAAATCCTCACAGCAATGTTCCAACATCTCGAGTAACACTTTACCAGAAGATTAGAGGCTGTTATGGCAGCAAAGTGGGCACATTCACATTTAATACTCTTGATTTCAAAAGAAATGTTTGTGAGTATGTGTCATTTTTTGCATATACAGTGGCCCCCAAAATGGATGATTTAGCCGTTTGAACAGAAATAAAGTTATGTAAGTTACTTCATATATAGTTTATCAAAATATTTATTTCAGAAAAAAACAACAAACTGATGCTTAAGCTGTGGAGAAAGCCTGGAGAAGAAATCTAACCAGACGGCACTAAGAGTACTGTTAATCACAGAGGTAAAGACATGAAAGAGTGGGAAAATTTTACTTTTACTTACAGTGGTCAGTAATGAGGTGTGATAATAATGTCCAAACAAACCTGCAGAAGTCTGCTAAGCAACTGTAACAAAATTTTGCCAGAAATTAATACAGCCTCAGACCAGTCTGTTTAAAATAAACAGTGTTTCTTAACACAATGAACTTCATGCTTTAAGTCCTTAAATACTGGGGTCATAGTGTGGAAAAACCCAAGAAGAATTCCGGTTATTTGTATCTGAACCGGCTGTCCATTTGGGCCTGTGTGTTTCTAAATGCAGAAAAAACAGAGTGAAGTCCTCAGATTAGACCTGCTCAGTAGTGGTGTTATAGACACACTGGGTCATGCAGTATTGCCGCACCAGTTTCTGACTCCATGCTCTCACAGTCTCGCCTCTCCTTCATCAGGCTCAGAGCAAACTCTGGTGTGGAATTACACACTCTGCTTACACACACACACACACACACACACACAGCAGTGGTCTGTGGATTACACACTGTGGTTAAGAATCGTACCAGACAAGGTCATACACTGACTGGGTTGTGCTAAGTCTGTCAGTCAACTTTAATTGCACACTTTGACACAGCCAAAGGTAATACTGCCTCAAAGCAGAGCTTTGGTGGGTGAAACAAAAAAATAAGTTTGAACCTCATGCATCTTTAAAGCTGTGTCTGAAAACCTGGGGAAACTATTGAGTAAAGTGTGTTGGCATGATGAAGTGATCAATAGCATTTCAGTAGAGTAGAATGATCAGTGGACTGAGCAAACAAAAGGGAGAGAAGCCCAGAGATTCATTCCCCATCAGTCATATAACACTGTTTGTGTACCACTGAGTCCATGTTAAAGTAATAGCTCAGCAAAAAGTCAAATTTGCACATTTTACCCCCTTATCCCATATGTCAACCAAGACATTTTGATGTCTAAAGTTTGCTGCTTTAGTTTTCCACTGAAGTTACAAGGCTAATGTAGCTAACAGGTAATAAAAGCTTATTAACAGAACCAATTAGTAATCATGTAATCTGTATGCCTACATCATCACACACTTGTTTCAAATCTTGTAAATGTTTTTTCTATGAAAAATTTACTTTCTGGGGTCAACACTTTGATCACTTTCATAAAAGCTAAGGCTAAGGTTTTAAACCTAAGGCTTAATTAAGGCTTCTGTATGGCTGCTCTTACTGTTAGCTATGTGATGTACCTTTTGTCCATTTTGAAATTTTGTAACAGTGTGTCAGACAAGGTCAAAAATTTTGACAAAGATTTTAAAAAGTAAAAAAAACAAAACCAAATTTTGCTTTGTATGCATTTGGATACGGATATATGGCATAAGTGTTTAATGGCATAAGGATGTCTGCGAGAATCATGCTTTTGCTTATATTAGAGACAAAATCAAAGGAACTAGTATGTAGTGTAACTGAATATAGATAGTTTTCCTTTCATTATTACATAAAAAGGACATTGTGCAGATGATAACATCTCATTTTGTATACTTAGTTCATTATCTTTTTGTTTTGAATTGCTTCAGATTGGGTAACTGTCCTTGGTTTGGATATTCAGTCAAAAACACATGTGGCTTTTGGATGCGCAGACTGTTCTGCCCCTATGACGTGCAAAGAGACTGGGCATATTAAGTGCTTTCACTGTACCAATTTAAATAAATTTTAAAAGTCTTGCACTATTTTCAAAACTATAATTGTGGCAAAAATTGTAACGTGTATACCCACCTTGAGTACTAACTGGTGCTTGTTAGCTACTGAAGACTTACAGTTCCAGTACAAAAATAAAAAAAGCTTCAGACACCAAACCTGTACTGGTTCATCAGTTACATTTGGTTTAAAAGGGGAAATTGTATAAATCTGATTTTTGGCAGAACTACCACTTTAAAGTATGAAGGGCAGTCACCGTCATGCAGGCAAAAGGTGACTCAGCAGCTCAGTGCTGACTGTGACAGCCTTTGATTCATTAAAGCGATAGTTCAGCAGAAACCACCCCAGGGCCAGCAGCTCTAATCTGGGTGGACAAACTGGCCCTGAAAGGTGTGTAAAAAGCAGTGGGGTGGTTTGTGTTGTGTTAAATGATGGCTGTGGAGTTTTAATGCCAAATCCATCATGGCAGCGCCAGACTCTTTGATCCTGGAAGGCTTTGAAAGAAATGAAAACTGCTGACACATCCGGCCACAATCTTATAATCAGATTCAGCATTGTAGCATCCGGCCTGTTTACTTATTAAAACATGTTTACATAATTGAGGATATCAAAGCCTTCGATGCGATACATTTACCAGCCAGCATCTAATTCCAGGGAAGGTTTTACACATGAAAGCACTCCTTCAGATTAGAGCAGAAAACTCATATAAAGGAAAACCTGAAAAAAAAAAAAAAACTTGACTAGCCTGCAACAAGGGAAACAAGGAATTAAATATCGCACCACCAAGAAAATGCAACATTTTAGCATAATTAAACATGAGCATGGAGGTAAATATTGTTGTTTTCGCAGAAACATTTCTGGCTTGATTTTCATGAAGTGTATCTTTTAAAAGGCGCCTTTAAGGGTTTAAGAACATTCCCAAAACAGCAGGTCTTGTGGTGTACTCCTGGTATACAAAAGTATCTGCCAAAAGCTGTCCATGGAAGGACAACCAGTGAACCAGTAACAGGATTATGGGTGCCCAAGGCTCGTTGATGTGCAAGAGAAGTGAAGAGTATTTTGTCTGTTCCAATCCCATAGAAGAGCTACTGTACAATAAATTGATGAATATAGGCTATGATATACAGTTGTCAGAACACAGTACATCACAACTTGCTGTGTGTGGGGCTGTGGAGCCACAGACCAATCAGAGTGCCCATGCTCATCCCTGTCCACTGCCTAAAGCACCTATAATTGTCACATTGTACTAGATGTTGCTTTGACATGTACCACATACCTAAACATTGCTGCAGACCAAGTACATCCTTCATTACACCCTTCAACACTATTCCCCAATGGTACCCTGCAAATTGCAAACATTGCTCTGGAATGGTCTGAGGAAAATGACAGACAGTTCAAAATGTTTACTTGGACCCCTTGAAATGTCTTGGTGACAGATACCACAGCACACCTTGAGAGGCCTAATGGAGTGCTTCAATTGATTAAAAATAAACATTGCAAAAAATAATTAGCAGGACAAGAACATTCAGATCACCAACATTGTATATAGCGAGGCTGAAAGGTGGAGAAACCAGTTCAGAGATAAGGACACATTCATGCACACAGTGACCCCTAGGGGCAATTTAGCATCTCCAATTCACCAGACATGCATGCCTTTGGACTGTGGGAGGAACCTAGCAGAAACCCACACAGACACATGGAGAACATACAAACTACACACAGACAGGATCCAGGCAACTGTGCTAATCACTGTGCCGCCTGCTACCCTGGCAGTGTTATGTGTGTTATTATATGGAACGGTTTGGGCATGAGTGAAAGTAAGTACACATATTGTACTCTCAGAACACACTTCTGCATATTTTATTGTACAGTTTCTGATTATTTGTTGAATTTGACAAGAAAGAAAGAGTGTTTTTATTTTAAACAGATGTAAAATAGAAGTAAAAATGGTTTTATGTGTGGTCCATGGTGGACACATACTTATTTTCAATTATTTTCGATCAACACAACATTTCAATGGAACGTCCGGAAGGAAGGTAGGAGGCACATGTGCGGACCGGGTCGGGCAAAGCTGAACTGGCTGGGACTGGGTCGGGCAAAACTGGGCTGGCAGGAGTTGGGCTGAAGGGAACTGAACTGGCTGGAGTTGGGCTGAAGGGAGCTGGACAAGCTGGAGTTGGCCTGAAGGGAGCTGGACAGGCTGGAGTTGGGCTGAAAAGGGCTGAACTGGCAGGGACTGGGCTGAAAAGGGCTGAACTGGTGGGGACTGGGCTGAAAAGGGCTGAACTGGCTGGGATTGGTCTGAAAAGGGCTGAACTGGCTGGGACTGGGCTGAAAAGAGCTGAACTGGCTGGGATTGGCTGGAGTGGGGCCACTGGCTCTGGAGAGCCCCCTGGCTCGGGAGTGGAGCCTCTCGTTCTGAGAGAGCTCTGTGGTTTTGGGGCGGAGCTTTGGGACTCCGGGGCAGAGCTCTTCGGCTCAGGGGAGCTCCCTGGCTCAGGAGTGGAGTCTCTCGGTCTGAGAGAGCTCTGTGGTTTTGGGGCGGAGCTTCGGGACTCCGGGGCGGAGCTCTTCAGCTCAGGAGAGCTCCGTGGCTCGAAAGCTGAGTCTCTGGCCTGCGAGGGCGAGGTGGACTGTGAGTTGGGCTGCGTCGAGTTGAGCTGAGGGGAGTCGGACAGGGTTGAATTGAGATGGGCTGAGACAGGGTTGTGGAGAGAGCTGAGCGGCTGACGGGGCCTACCTGAGGCATCGAGCCGGAGTGATGGTCTATACGGAGGCTGAGCTGGATAGCAGCCTCCAGCGTTCCCTGGCGCTCGTGCCAGATCAGCTCATCCTGCAGGCGGGGAGCCAAACCCACACAGTAAGCGGCCCACAAAGCGGAGTCCCCCCACGTGACCTGTGCCGCCAGAGCACAAAACTCCACTGATTATTCCGCCGCTGAGCGGTCTCCCTGCCGCAGGTGGTACAGCCGGGAATCCGGTGTCTCGCTGGAGGAGCCTAGCCTCAAGCTTCCCCCGGTGGAAAGGCTGGGCGGCGGGTGACCGCCATTACGGGAGCTGCTCTCCTGGATCCCCCTTGCACCCCGCTGGTGAAGTCCGCTGTGCCTCGGGGGACGGGAGCATTCTGTCAGAGCAGAGCCAAGTCTGGAAGGAAGGTAGGAGGCACACGCGCGGATGTCCATGGAAAAGGGTTTATTAGGGAAAATAAGGGAAACACAAAAAGGGCTTGATGGCCACTCACCAAAGGCAGGGTAAATAAACACAGAGACTAACCAAACGTGGACTTGAGTATGCTCCCGTGACCTGAACTAAAACAAGGTGAACTTAAATACGCAGGGGGGAAGCACCATGAACCAATGAGAGGAAGTGAAATAATAAACGTTAATTCTAGCCGGCTGTACATAGTCAAGAGTCTGATGCAAGGCTAGGAAGGACCGCCCCTAGAGGGCCAGTTCATGGTCCTTTGATGCCCTCTAGTTGTCGCAGGGTGGAACCGTGACAGTGAGTGTTGACACTTTTGCCTGCAACTGTATGTCCTCGAATAGCAAATCATCTGTCCCAGTCCATCTTATCATGAGTTGCTGACTGTATGGCTTCGCTACAGTTGCCTGCTTTATGCTGTGGATGTGCAGCATGACTGACATAACTTGGTTTGATGGAAGAAGCCTGTATAATTTTTTTTTCTCTTGTTTTTTTTCCCCTTTTTTTTGGAAAGTGGAGTTGGCAGAAAAAAAATTGCCAAGTGTTCTGATTTAAAAACCACTGAGTTGACCTTTAAACTATTCTATTCATAGTGACATAGTGCCTCTCACTGACAGAGAACTTGACGCATATATATCTTAAAGAACTGGTTAATAAAAGGATTCTGCTTTGTTTACAATTAATTTTAAAAAATTAGTCATTGAATCGCTTTTGGTCCAATATAGACTAAGAGAGCAGAGGTCTGGATGTCAAACAGATGGAAGACAGGAATGTAAAGATAAATAGATGTTTGCAATGAAAGCTTGTAGATTACCTAATCGAGTGTGAAAAATTAGAAAAGAGTAAAAACAAACCAATAAAAAAAAGAAAGAATAAAAGGGAGAAAAGCAGCCATGCAAGTTTTTTCAAACTTTTGTCAACTAAATAATAAAAAATGCATAGCAGCAGGATGTCCCAGGGGCTTTGAACAAACAAGCTTTCATGTTTGTTTCTTTTGAATGGCCAGTGTTGAAAGTGATTTTAATGCAGTAAGCACGCGCCGCCGTGGCTGTGAATTGTTTTTGAATTAATAAAACGTTTGGACCGAGGAGCTTAATGGCTTGTTTTGCAAGTATCATTAGTGCGTAAATCTCTGCCAGTAAAACACGTTAAAATATGACCATGCCTGAGGATTGGGGGAGAGAGTAAATAACATTAATGCTAATCTGCATGGATCGAGCATGTGAGTCTGGGGAATGCACGCAGTTCATCTGCGTTCATCACACGCTGGATCTGCTGGGTCAAACACAGCCAGCTTCATAAATATTACAGCACGTATATTTCTCTTTTTCCAATTTTTTTTTCTTTTTGAGAAACAGACGCAGCTGTGAGAGTGAATCGTATCTGCACTCACCGTCCAATTAATGAAGACTCATTTGACTACATCTGACCAGTCAGCACTCACGTTAAACCATAAGAAAAAAGCAATGTCACCCCATAAAGGATAAATGTCTTAGAGTAATCTATTAGTGTAGGAATTGTCTGAATTTAGTGTAAGCTTCTTGTGGTGATCCTGTAAAACTTTCTGTAAGTGGCTATGTTGTTGCATGTTTCATTAATGTGTTATTACACAGTTATCAGAAACACTTAAAATGGGACCTGTCCTTTGTCCAACTCCTATCACAGCTCTGCAGTTATTCTGCCCTGCTGCGTATGCTGCAAAGCAAACCACAATCTGGTGGTAATTACTCAGAAAGAGCACATGCCGTTTTTTGTATTAAATCCCTCATTTTGAATCTGTCCATGTCAGGTTTTTCTGCTTAAAGCAGACAACTATAGCAGTCTCATCCCTTATCTTCAGGATTTGACTAAATTCTCCTTGATATGCATCATTAAAGTGCATGAGCTCGCCACAAACACCCCTAGAGTGACTGTAATACTTCATTATAAAATCCTTCAGGCAGCTTTCCCCTTAAAGTCTAAAACCAAACTGGAAAAAACAAACAAAAAAAAAAACATTTGGGGTCGTCAACTAAGGATGAGAGAGGAGAGAGAGAGAGAGAGAGAGAGAGAGAGAGAGAGAGAGAGAGAGAGAGAAAGAGAGATGGGGAGAGAAAGAGAGATGGGGAGAGAGAGTGAGAGAAAAGAATGAAGGAAAAGAGAAAGTGGGTTGAAATTAGGGAGAAAATATAATAAGAAAATAAAGACAGAAAGGAGGAGAGACATACAGTGTGAGAAAAGTAAGATGAGGAAACGAGAGAGAGGAGGGAAAGATAATGAGAAGAGATGAAAAAGAGAAAATTAAAGGGAAAGAGTGGGAGAAACAGAAAGAAATAGAGCAAAGGTGAGAAACAGAAAAGGTGTGAGAGAGATATAGAGAGAGAGTGAGAGAGAACACACAGTGTTGTTCTTACTTATTGTTATATGTTCCTGTACTCTTTATCATTAAAAAAAAAAAACTTGCTTTCAAGTAATCCTGTATCGCATCAGATTCTCTAAAATTTCTTTCCAGTTTGATATGTGTACATGTGTATACTTCTGTAAGTGTGTGAGTGCATTTATGCCTGGCCTATGGATATAACAGCAACAAAATGCCGTTTCTAAAAATAACACAATGCCCTTTCTGAAATCACCACAATGCCCTATCTAAAAATGAAATAATGTTCTTTCTTAAAATAATGCAATGCCAAGAAATAACATGATTAGAAGAGCAGATAAATGCCAAAAGTAGTTTTCATGCCATGTTTTGCAAACAAAACAAAAACGATGGATCATAATCAACTACACTAACTAAAGCAGTTAATTACAATGTATTGGTTTTGACAAAGCCTCTACCACGCCCCCAGCAGTCGCTGTCGTCCCTTTATGTCATTATTACTTTGAGTTAAGTTTGATAGGTTCTGTTCCCTGATTGGTTTGTGTGTTTTCAACCCCTCTGTGTCATTTGTATTTAAGCCAGCCGATCCAGCAGTCTATGTGTGTTCACCCTCACCTTACTCTTACCATTCCTCCGGTCTCTGCATGGGGCTGCTTCCCTACGGGCCCGGTTTCTCCTAAGGACCTGCACCGCTCTGCTGGAGCAGAGCTTCGTGATTTCCTTGTGGCTCATGTTAAGAAGTGAAACACGCTTCCGCGAGTAGACTCAGCAGAGGAGTGACTTCTATGCTCCTTGCACTGATTTCCCCTCATGCGTTTCTGGCAAGACAACCTCATGCAAGACTACCTGTTTAAACGCACTCCGAAGCTTGTTAAGTGAAAAGGGATATTGGCCCTCTATTGGAAAAAGCTTCATAAGAATTAAAAAAATGAATGAAAAGTTGATTAGATAACAAAAAATTTTCAATTTTTTTAATAATAAAAATAACTCTACAATGACTGAAGTGTATTCACACCAAAAATATCTGGCGCTATAAACAACTACCACAAACACCCTCAGCATTGTGGCTTCTAATGGTCAAATGAGGAGTTTCTGACACTGACTGAAGGCAGAAACATGTGTGTCAACATTGTAGTGTTATTTTTAATGTTCTTGTTTCTGTGTCGGTCATCCGGTGTAAATTTCTGTAACTGTCACTCTGCAGGTCTGATTTGCGCCAAAGCCTGACAATCAAATCACTATGGAAAAGAGAAAAAAAAAATAACAAAGAGGAAAAACACAGCATATGGAGTGAGTTATATTTTCTAATATTATTAAAGCAGCAGTTTAGCCAAAAATCTAATTCACTCAGTTTTCCCTTATGACAAACATAGATACAACTCTCTTTAGTGTTTCAAGCTTGACTCTTTAGTTTTGCAGGGTACAAACTAATGCACTTTGCCTTTAGCCTAAAATGGATCCCCAAATCATAGCACAATTGATCCAAACTGAATATGTAATCTGTGTATTAAAAGAACATCAAAACTGAAAGTTGCATGTCAGCTTTTATAATACAGAATATTTTATTATGAGTATGATCATTTTCTTTGATGATTGCTTACAGCTTACACACACACACACACACACACACACACACACACACACACACATACACACACACACACACCCCATGGATAATAAGGTCATCAGGAATAAATGTAAATACTGCTCCGCTCCTATCAGGCTGATGTTGGCTTCCTTTTAAAAACCAATCAGAAATGACAGTCTCATTAAACAGTCATTCCAGCATTCCTCAGGCCGAGAGCTGCTCCGGATCCGGATGAGGGAAAAGTCTTTAATTGAAATGCCCGAACTCAGCGACCTTGAGTGTTAATCCTGAACAGTTATCTCTGCCTTTAACTTCTGTCTCTGATCAGTTTGGAAACCCACACATCAATTGGGATGCATCTGACACACACAGCAGCAGCATTTTATTTTTAACTGTTAAAAGCTTCTCTCTCTTTCGATTTCTTTTTCCTCCTCTCATTTTTTTCTCTCACCCTTTCTCTCTGTGTTCCTATGTTTGTATAAAAATATGTCTGGTGCAGCATTGGAATAAATGCTTTCTGCTATTACCAGTGAAAGAACGGCTGCCATTGGATAAGACCCAGTCCATCTGCTTATCCATTTAATGCACTCTGCTTGAGAACCAAAAATTCATCTAATTCATATTTCCCAATATAAAATTTGACTCCTCATTTTTTGCAATCATGTTTCATTTGGTTTACATTGTGCAATGTGACATTAAACCAGCAAAATACAAGGATTACTAGAGACAGTGATATAGAGAGAAAGACAGAGAATGGAGAGAGGGAGGGCAGGCGGGTGGGCAGGCAGGAGGAAAAGGAGACAGAGAGAGGATAGAAAGGGAGGGGGACAGAGAAAGAAAGAGACAGAAAGAGAGTGGCCGAGAGAGAGGAAGGGTGGGTATGGGAGGGGTGACAAAGGAAAACAGGCAGAGAGGGGGAGAGATAGGAGAAATGGATGGAAAGAGCGACAGGACTAAAGAGAAGGAAGAAAGGGAGAGAGAGGGAAAGAGGGAGAGATAGGGCAACTGGCAAATAATTCTTTATGAAAATAAGTAATAAACCCACCTCATTTACCACCCTCTCTAACACAGAGAGACTGCCGTTTTATCTTAGTTTACTGTGACCTTAGTATATTGTCGCCTATAGGCTGGGAGGCCTAAACACACACCCGGAAACACCCAACTGAAGTGAATTTAACTGAATTGAATTGAAATTGTTGTGTGTGTGTGAGTGTGTGAGAGAGAAACTGAGACTAAAAGAGTGACTAGTAGTGACTACAAGACAAATGGACAAATGCTGGCAACAAGAAATAACATGGTTTTAACTAGTGGTGGATGTTTAATCTACAGATATCAGGTCCATTTTAATTACTCCACACTAACAGGCTCTGATTAGTCATTGTTTTTGACTTTGTTATTGAACTGATTCAGTCAGCATAATTATAGGATGTAACAATAGAAAATCAATTACATTACCATAATCTTCAGTTTACTCATTATTGCACAGTGATCATCTCACTTACATGAATTCTCATTTGTTTTCAGCCATTGATTCATCACTACTGAAGGACATCTGATCCTTAGAGTGTTTGCCAGTATTTACTCATGTGCCAAATAAACACACAAACATTTGAACATATCTAACTGTTATACATTGAGAGGCCAAGTTGCTCAAAATGACAGAAAGCTATGTTTCAGCTCTATGAAGATGAAGCTTTTTTTAGGGCTGGGAACGTTAACGCGTTATCACGTTAATGCATTATTTACTTAACGCCGACAATTATTTTATCTCGCGTTAACGCAGGTTTTTAAAAATCCTTTTAATTTGAAAGTTCGGTGCCTTCACCGAAGTAATGCGAGCGTTGAGCTATTTAATATGGACAAAAGTAATGGGACGGCTGACCCCCGCGAAAACCAGCCGACACGTACAGCGCTCCCATTACTTTTGTCCATATAAGACGCCTGACCATTACACCAAATGTGTCTTTAATAACACTGCATTCAGATACATACACTTTCTTTGCAGCTGCTATAATGGTTCTGCCACCATGCTCGGGACTCTGAGGGTAACTTGTTTTTCAATAACAAGCTAGATAAAATGGGCATGCCCTGCAGCAGCAAATACCTTTGATTTTATACTTTATTTGATTATGTTAATGTTTAACACAGACACACAACTGCAGTTCAAATATTTCTGTAAATCTCAACTTAAAGGGAACACTGCTGTTAAAAAGCCCCTTATTTGTTTAAAGTGTTTGCAAACCAAATGTTATTCCATTTTTGTTCATATAGCAGTTCTTTAAAAAGAAAGTTGCGCAAATGCCTGGTCCGTCTCAGTTACGCCCACCAAGAAGCCAGTCGCACGAGTACTAGGGGGTACACAGCTCTGGGCACGGGTATGTGACATCATGGCTTATCGTTGGGTTCCAAGGCAACCCAAGTGTAAGTAATGTTCAGATTCAGTTTCAGTTTCAGCTTTATTTGTCATATGCATGTTAGCACAGGGACAACATTGCAATGAAATGTGATTGACGA
>JBBJLS010000109.1:7958754-7994111 GCA_037577275.1 Bryconaethiops microstoma | reverse complement strand
TGAGATAAAGTGACAGGAGTGAGCAGCAGTAAAGTGGCAGTTTAGTAACAGTTTTGCGCAGAGTAGGAGTTTTTTTTTTAAATAATAATAATAATAATAATAATAATAATAATAATAATAATAATAATAATAATAATAATAATAATAATGATAGCTGTATGGGTTGCTAGGCGCCTAATGTCATGTTCACCTGTCTTGTAAAAGAGTAAGGTAATTGAGTGTTAGTCTGCTTGGTGTGATTGGCTGTCTGCGTGAATGAATGTGTTTAAAAGCTCCAGTCGAAGCTTGACTCTTTGCGTGGTCACCAACATTCTCATCTGGTGTTTGAGGTGGACTGAGGGAAAAATCAAGAGAAAGAAAATGTATCGCCGGAAGGCTTTCGGAGGTGAAACTGGGTCAAGTTCACCTGTGGGTGTGTGATTGTGCACTTCTCCTTAGTCTCTTCTCCTCCTTAGTGACACTGCAGGCGTGAAAGTGAGTGCACTTGGTTGGACTGCCGTGAGGGAAAGGAGGACAGGAAGGAACCTCCAAAACAGTGGACTGAGCAGGTGAACCTGTGCTTGGACATACAAGGAAAGCAGGGTTTCCCGGACTGTGGGTGAATTGAGTTTGTGCCAGAGAGAAAGTTCTCTTACACCATGTCAAGTTCCAGTCGATTTTGTGATATTTTGAGTTTACTGGGCCCTGCAATCCTTATCCTGAGTTCTAATTAAAACCTTACTTGTCATTGACATCTGTGTGTGTGTCCATTCCCTTAGCTGACATGACAGCAATACACTAGTTTGAATTAATTAGTTAATTTTGCATATAACAATGCGATTAATTGCAGAAAACCATGTAATAAATCATGATTAAAATTGTGATCGTTTCCCAGCATTAATATGTATGTGTATGTGTACAATTATTTTTTGAAAAAATGTTGACAGTGTTGACTGTCATTTAATAAACATAAATCTGCACAAAGCAAACATATTTGTCTACTCTTATGTTGAGTATTAAAAACAGTATGTTTAGGACAGACTGAAAGGTGTGATCAAGAGTTAACGATGGCAAACATGAGAATCTACTGATAGCCCTAGTTGTTTTTTACAACAGCAGGTATTGCATTTCAAACTCATTAAGAGATCATTTGAAAGATTATGATTTCAATAATATGACAAAAATACTCATTTAGAATTCAATGGGTCAATGCCACATTTTAGATTTGTAAGGTATAATGAAACAAAATTGATCCCTATAATTAAAATGAAACTAAACACCTAGTTTTGTTGTGTCTTTAAAATGATTTATGTAAATGTTCTCCATTATGCTTGACTGAACATGCCCAAGCTTAATGACTAACACTTTCAGTTAATGTCATACAACAGTGCCAGTGGGGCACAGTTTGGATTTTGGAGTAACATAAGGAATTAAATGGTAAAATAATAGTTGAATTAAGAATTTGAATTGTATAATATTGCCAATGTAATTATTCCAGCCACAGAACTCAAAAGTCTTGTTTTCTAAGCTTTCACTTTCAGACATGGTACACATGCACTATATGGACAGGTGCATGTGACAGTACACCCCCCCCCACGGACGGGATACCCCACGACGGTAGTCCAGGATGAGAGTAGGGTCCAGGATGTGCCGCCCGGGAACCCACGATCGCTCCTCCGGACCATAGCCCTCCCACTCAACCAGATATTGGTTGCCACGGCTGCGGTGGCGCGAGTCGAGGATCCGCCAAATGTGTAGGCAGGACCATCATCAATTATCCATGGCAGAGGGGGAACCGGAGCCTGGGGAGACAGAGGGGAGAAAAAAACAGGCTTTATTTTGACAGAGGCAGGAAGCTGGAGCCGAAAGGTGACAGGGTTGAGTCGGTGAGTGATGCGGAAGGGTCCAATGAACTGTGAGTTGAGCTTGGGGGAGTCCGTGCAGAGGTGGAGATTTTTGGTGGAGAGGTAGACCCTGTCACCTACGTGGAACAGTTGTCCCAGGGGGTGCTGGTGGCGGTGTTGTTCTGTGTATCTGGCGTTGGCTCGGATGATGAACTGGCACGCTTGGAGCCAGATCCGCCGGCACTGGTGGACCAACTGGTGAGCAGACGGCACCTCCACCTCCGGTTCTTGGTGTTCGTAGACCGGGGGTTGGTAGCCGTAGCACACCTCAAAAGGGCTGAGTCCGGTGGCCGAGGAGGTGAGGAGATTGTGCGAGAGCTCAGCCCAGATGAGGTAGCGTGCCCAGGAGCGCTGTCGATCTGCCACGAAGCAGCGGAAGAAGCGCTCCAGCTGTTGGTTGGCCCGCTCTGTCTGACCATTAGTTTGTGGATGATACCCAGATGAAAGGCTGGCAGTAGCACTGATCAGACGGCAGAAGGCCCCCCAGAATTTGGAGGTGAATTGGGGCCCTCTGTCCGAGACGACGTCCTTGGGGAACCCATGCAGTTGGACGATGTGCACCAGTTATGCGGTCCATTTGGCCGTGGGGAGTCCGGCAAGTGCCATCAGGTGCACGGCCTTGGAAAAGCGGTCGACGATGGTGAGGATGGTGTTTTTGCCATCGGAGGCTGGTGATGAAGTCCACGGCAATGTGTGACCAGGGTCGACGCAGCACGGGGAGAGGCTGAAGTGTGCCGGAGGCCGGCTGGTTGGAGGTCTTCGCCCTGGCACACACCGCGCATGCCTGGACGTACTGTTTGGTGTCCACGGCCAATGAGGGCCACCAAAAGACCCGCTGCAGGAGGTTCTGGATCTGGGACACTCTGCTGTGGCCCGCGAGTGCGGAGGAGTGGGCCCAATGGAGGGCTTCGGAATGAAGAGCCGCGGGTACATACAGGCGCCCAGGCGGGGTGTCAGTGGGTGATGGTTCCAAGGCGTGCCACTGGCGGTCATGATCTTCCAACCCCCACCGGAGCGGAGCCAGGATGAGTTGAGGCGGGAGGACAAGCGAGGGTTCCGTCCGGGGGCTCTCCACTTGATGTTATCATGAGAGCGCGTCGACCTTGGTGTTCTTAGACCCCGGGCGGTATGACAGGTGAAAATTAAGCTGTTCAAAGAACAGAGCCCACCGCACCTGCCGAGGGTTCAGTTACTTGGTCTGCTGGATAGTGACAAGATTCTGGTGGTCGGTCCAGACACTGAACGGGTCACTGCCACCCTGGAACAAGTGACACCACTCCTCCAGGGCCCACTTGATGGCCAGCAGCTCACGGTCCCCTACACTGTAGCGCTGCTGTGTGGGGTTGAATTTCCTGTAGAAGAAGCTGCATGGGTTGTGAGAGGATGATGCCTATGCCGACATCGGAGGTGTCCATCTCAACAACGAACGGCTTTGCAGGGTCCGGATGGATTAGAATGGGAGCTGTGGTGAACAGAGAACAGAGACGGTGAAAGGCTTGGATGGCAGGAGTGTCAAGTCTGAAGGGTCGTAGAGAGGGTTTGGTGAGGGCAGTGAGAGGTGCCGCAACTGCGGTGAAGCCACAAATAAAACGGCAGTAGAAATTGGCGAACCCCAGGAAGCGCCGGAGCTGCTTAAGCGTCGTGGGTAGGGTCCAAGAACGCACAGCATCCAGCTTCTGGGGATCCATGGCCACACCCCGGGGGGAGATGACAAAGCCCAGGAATGTGGTGGTGCGCTAGTGGAACGCGCATTTCTCCAAATTGCAGTACATTGGGGGGCCAGCAGCCTCTGAAGAACTGCCCTAACATGCTGGGTGTGCGCCGCCAGGGTCCAGGAGTAGATCAGGATGTCGTCTAAGTAGGCGAAGCACCACTTACCCAACATGTCGCGAAGCACGTCGGTGATGAACAGCTGGAATACCGCCGGACTGTTGCACAAGCCGAACGGCATTACCAGCATCTCGTATTGGCCGGTGAGGGTTGTAAACGCTGTTTTCCACTCATCACTCTCCCTGATGCGGACCAGGTTGTATGCACTCCGTAGGTCCAGTTTGGTGTAGTATTGGGCACCAGAGAGAGCGTCCAAGGCGGTGTTAATGAGCGGGAGTGGATGGCGGTTCTTCACCATGACACAGTTAAGCCCCCGATAGTCAACACACGGACGGAGGCCCCCGTCTTTCTTTTTGATGAAGAGGAACCCCATGGCCGTGGGGGAGGACGAGGGGCGGATGGTACCATGGCGGAGCCCCTCGGCGATGTATTCGTTGAGTGCCGTCCTCTCCCCTGCAGTGAGTAAGTAAAGCCGGCCGCGGGGCGGTATCGCGCCTGGCAGGAGGTCGATGCTGAGGTCGTAGGGGCGATGAGGTGGTAGTTGGACAGCCTCGGACTCCCCCAAGCACGTGACGGCCAGGTCGCGGAGACAGAGCTCCAGACAGGTCGGCCCCCAATGGAGAATCTTCCCCTGGGTCCACGAAATAAGGGGGTCGTGTTGAAGGAGCCAGGGGTATTCAAGGATGACGGGAGGTGAGATGAGTCAGGTGACATAGAAGGAGAGGGTCTCAGAGTGACTGTCGATAAAGAGAGTGAGGGGTTGGGTCTGATGTGTGACTGGACCCTAGGACAAGGGCCGACCGTCAATGGCTGTAATAAGAATGGGCCGTGGAAGCGCCTCGAGTTTCATCCCCTGCTGGGCAGCGAAAGCCTGATAGACAAAGTTCCCAGCTGCCCCCGAGTCCACGAAGGCGGTGGTCGCGATCCGTTGGTGGCCCAGAAGAAGGTGAACCTGTAGCGTGAGATGGGAAACGATCGGCTGGAGGGAGATAGCCGCGAGCGGACCAGGTGAGTTCTTCCCCCTATTCACCTGGTCTGGCCGTTTCCCGGATGGAGAGAGCAGATGGCACGATGGTGATTGCGGGAGGCGCAGTAGGTATAAAGGCCCGCACGGTAGTGCCGCTCCTTCTCTGCGGTGGACAGGGAGGTGCGGCCTATCTGCATGGGCTCCCCGGCTCCGGAGTGAGCATCCGAGGCAGGGAGAGGCTGAGGAGATGGAGCGAAGAAGTCGGGGGTGGTCTTGACTCTGGGGCTTGCGGGCAGCAGGGCGCGGTTGGTGGTCTTGGGACGGGTGCTCATACGGAGGTCCACCCATAGAGCGAGCTGAATCATCCCCTCTAAGGTGTCGTGAAGCTCGCGTACAGCCAGCTTGTCCTTTAGGTGGGGCGAGAGTCCCTCGTAGAAGGCCGTCCGGAGTGCCGCGTTGCTCCAGGATGTTTGAACCGACAGAGTACGGAACTCTGCAGTGTAGCGGCTCACCGGATGGTTGCCCTGTCGCAGGTGGTACAACCGCGAGTCAACATCTACCTCGCTCTCGGAGTGTTGAAAGGCGGCCCTGAGCTGCTCGGTGAAGTCAGGGTAGGAGTAGGTGGCGTCGCTGTCTGACTTTAGGACCGCTGTAGCCCACTCAGCTGCCTGCCCGGTGAGAAGGGATGTCAGAAGCGCGATGCAGCTCCGGTCTGAGGGGTAACGGGGAGGCTGAAACTCAAATAACAGAGACAGGTTAGTGAGAAACACATCGCACTTCCCATCCACTCCGTTCCATTTTTCCACTCCGTTCCTTAGGCAAGGTGGAAGAGGGAGAAGGAGGGCGGGTAGAGGGAGCTGAGGGGACAGGGGCTTGGACCGAAGCCTGGGGCGTAGGTTCCTCGTGCAGGTGGGTGAGCTGCGGGCGAAGTGTAGCCACCTCCTGCTTCAGGTTTACCAGCTTGACCGCCTGCCGGTTCACCATGTCCACCAGGCGGGCGAAATCCGCTGGGCTCACTGTGGACTCAGTCATTCTGTCACGGAGTAGACACGAATTGGACTGACAGGTCACCCAGTGTTGTGTGAGGGAAGAGCCCAGTCACAGATTGGCACAAAGAGGCTGGCGAGCTCACGCTGTTTGCTCTGCGAACGCTCCAGCCAAGGAGTGAAGGTTCCCACCAGGAATCTGCGTTCACACATGCACACAGAAGGGTATATAAATGTTGGGAGAGGGTTTGGGGGCTGAAAGTACTCACGGTACCGCTGAACTGACACTTGGCTTCTAGCTAGGTTGGGACCCAATGACTGAGTGCTAGCCTGGTGCCAAATTCCTGTTTATATACCCTGCCGTGAGTCATTTCCCATGCCCCTGTGACGTCACGTGGCTGGTGTGTGTGACACTGATGTTGGATGAGAAGGTCTGGCTCACAATCTCTGTTTCAGTTCCTCCCAAAAGCGTTGGATGGGTTTGAGGTCAGGGCTCTGTGTGGGCCAGTCATGTTCTTCCACACTGAGCTCACCCAGCCATGTCTTAATGAAACTTGCTTTGTGCACTGGGACAAAGTCATGCTGGAATTGGAAAGGTTCTTCCCCAAATTGTGTCTACAAAGTTGGAAGCATGGCATTGTCCAAAATGTCTTCGTATGCTGAAACATAAAGACTGCCCTTCACTGGAAGTAAGAGGCCACCTGAATTCAATAAATAAGAAGTGTGTCCCTATACTTTTGTCTATATAGTGTCTCATAACAATGAGCAGGACCAAGCCCTTCTAACTGTAGTCCCTGGGTGCAGAAAAGTATTAGCTAGTAAATCAGTATGAACAAAGCCCCAAAATCCTCTCCTAAATCTGATATTATATTTCTTTGTTTTACTCATAAACATCGCATGCTGCGTTTTTGTCCATGGCTTTGTCCTTGCATCTCTGAGAGATTGTAACTTGTAATTCAAGTAACTATAATTTAATCAAGGGAACTTCTAGTTCTATCTTTTTAAACTTACTATTATTTATTTCCAATGTAAAAAAAAAAGTACTTTGTTTGGCCTTGTTTGTTGGTAAACCTATTTCCTTCAGAGCTTCCAGAGAGCTGGGAAGTTCAGTTGAATATACATTATTTTTTATTTATATTACTTCTGTTTAAAGAATACCAAAATATTAGAATAACTTCCTCTATGATAGTATTTTTACATACCGAAAAAACTCTCATATGAACTCCACTATAAAGTGCCCTTTTTAAACACCTCAGCTTCTGCCAATGCCAAAGTCTAGGCATACCAGTGATCACAGCAATTATTTAATTAATTCTAAATGGGCTGTTAATGGCATTGTTTCCATATAACTGTTGTCAAAATGTTTTTACCTTCCCCTGCATATATAAACACATTACAGTAACTTTGCAAGTGAGCTAAAAAACGTTTTAACTTATAGTGTAATTAAATAACTGTAAATAGATTCCAAGACATTTTGGAACGTTTTTATTGGTCCCTTCATCATGAAATTTACACAATGTAAAGGGTAGCTGCTGAGTCCAAATGATGTAAAAATAGGAAAACAAAATTGACACACTTGTATGGGATAGGGGAATTACAATGACTGAATAGTACATTCCAATACCACTCAAGAACAGTGTTTACACCTCACATAAAAATGTCCCTACAGACCTTTTGTTCAATTCTTATTCTTCCAATAAAATCACCTTAAGTGTTTACTTAAAGGCCTTGTGATGATTGACAAATTTTCAGTCCTTAATGGTCATCTTTTCCCTTAATTATTCTGTACCATCTCAGACACAGATCAGATCACATGAGCCTGTCCTGCTTTGATCACAGAAGGTACTGGGGGAAAAAAATATTAATGTCTCATACATTGAATTAATTAAGCACATAATGTGTCTCAGGCGTCGTAATGCAGATTAATCACCAAACGGTTTAGGATATAAAGGAAAAAAATAAATATAGAATGAGCTGTGCTTCCTTAAATGCTGTTTATAGAGAAATATTAATGACAGAGCAGCCAACACAAAGGCAGAAGATGAATGAGACAAGTGGATTCTCTTCAGTGAGATTCTATTACGCCATGACCCTAATCTGCACCTTTTCATTACGCCATTCCCTGGATATTACTCATTCTGTCTCATTGTACAGCTCGGCGTTCCGAAAAGCGGCAAAAACTACTTTTCCAGTCTGATTTACCCTTCAGGTCTTTAAGAGAGGGATGGAGAATGTTTGTTATAAATCGATACCCCTCTAGAGGAGTTTGGAAGAGGTGCATCTGAAAAAATCTTTTACATCTAGAAGCTGATGTGTACTGCTTCTGTTTTCTCATATTTAGTCATACATGTCAGGCTATGATGATTACTGAAATGTTCATTTCTTTCACTATTTTATGTTGAAATCAGTACAGTCTTAATACCCACTTTTGTACAGACACACGGAAAAAGACTGACAGATAACCACAGAGGACCACACCTCTGAAGTGTATCCAGTAGTTCAGGAATAAAACATATTAACATGACTAACATGACTAAAGGATGGCAGTAATCATAATGACATGTCATTTGCATATATTATTGTTAAAATATTATAATATTACTGTTGACAATATTGGCTTTTTGACACAATTATTAATTAAATGCATCAGCAGAGCGATCACGCTTAACCAATCGAGCTATTTTTATTTTTTTTATTTTTCGGTAAGCATCTTTTGGATCAAAATGTTTGCACTACAACAAGCCAGAACAGAAGGAATATTTGTTTTAATAAAATTATTAATTAAAATGGGTTGTTTTGTTATTCAGAATGGTTTGATATGAAATGCTCCCAGGTCACAACTGTCCCCAATGGTAGTGACTAATCACTACCATAACTATAGCAAAGTGTTTTCTTTGGGGGTAGGGATGTGGGGTAAGTGCACTCACTGCACTCAGCATCTTGCATGTTTCCCTGGGTGGACAAGCATACCTGTCCATCACTTGTCCCAAGTAAGCGTGTCTTTTCAACTGTAGGAGACATAGTTAGCACCCAGAGGTCTCAACTGCTGCCAGAAAATGTAGATATATTTTATCTTTCAGAAATATGACCATATCTTAGGCTAGGCTGTGTAGTTCAGAATCAGAAACAAAATCATGTTTATTGGCCAAGTATGTGAGCAAACACATGTAATAAATTTGGTTCCAGTTGATGGTGTCTCACAATCACAACAGTATAAAATACAACAATATGTAAACGACACAATGAACAATATAATAAACAATAATATACAATCTACTATATTAATATGTAATATGGATTTATGTAACGTAATATGTATGAAAATATGTATGTATATATACATATGTATAGTTGTAACCATCTCAGGTCCAGAGCTCTGTATCATGCTGTGAGAAAAACCTGGTCACTCTGTACTTTGAGCACTGACCGTGTACTACTTTGATTTATGGTTTACACTTATTTTCACTTAAAATAGACTCATTTTTGTTAATTACATAGTTTTTATTTATTTTTTCATGTTCAACTTAAGTTCTGTTAGAAGGTTAGAAGGTAGCTTCAACAAGTTAGGAGTTCATGCACAGAAACTATTGAGAAATCATCCAGGAGAAGCCAGTCATTTGAGTCACACACTTACAGTTAAAACTTAGTGTGTGCATATAGTTCTGTCCAGTTGTTACTGCATATAATAATTCAAGCTTAACAATTAATAATTAAAAGTAAAACTTGCAGTGATCAGTTATATCACTTCAAAATGCACCTGCACTCTTTTGTGTCTCTTATTGATTTATGATAAGGTTTTGACTAAAATGCAGTTTTTAACTATTAATATAGAGGGGTACTTGTAAGGTATGTTAGGACATAGGTTTTGGTTTGTTTTTACTGCCATTTTACAAAGCTATACTTGTGTTGTGGACATCATGACCCCTGGTTCCTATGACCACTATTGCAAAAAAGATCTGCGCAAGTAAGTTTTGTACAGTTAGCCATTTCACATCAAACCAGTCTGAATTACATTTTTTGCACTATGCATGATTTAGTTGGAATTGATTTTTTTAATTTACTGAGGTTTAGTATAGTACACAGGCTTACACTGAGCTCTTTTAACACTCAGATGACTTTCTAAAGAATTAATTAAGTGCCTGGTTGCATTGGTTTCACCTTTCACATTTGCTGGCTCCTGCTGGAACATTAAAAGTCTAGATCATCAAGAAGGACAATATGGCCCACCTGCACACAGCGCTAAACACACACTGACATATACACATCTATCAGCACTATCTCTAAACACACACGCTCACTCACAACTCACCAGAGACATGAACACACCACAGCACACAGTGTGAACAGCATGAAATTCTTCCTCTGCATTTAACCTATTCACCAAGTGCAGCAGCGGGCAGCCAGGAACATTGGAGATAAATGATCAATTATATTCCCATACAATTTGTATCGTATATTGACAGGTGTGAGTCTGCACTATTTTTCTCTTTCTTTTGATGCCAGAACTGGTCATTTCTTAAAGGATGGGTTTCTTTCCACAATAACAACATGGAACTGACAGTAATAACTTCATCAAATCATAATAGAAATCTAGAATCTGCCCTTTTAACTTTTGTGTCCTTTGAGTGAGAAATCAGTCATAAAATTACACTCTACTTTTTATTATCATGTGTTTTCTTGTGCTTTTGATAACTGTGATTTCTAAGATTGGATACTCACTCAATCATACAGTGATAAAAAAAAAAAGATCTGGGAGACAAACCAGAAATTAACATTAAAATCAGAGAGGACAACGTAAGGGCTAACCCTATAATTGAAATCGATCATCCTTGATGCAATAGTCATCTGTGACAGACAGCATAATCGTTTTTCCTCTGTCTGGGTGCGTAGGATGGGTAAGATGGCCCTCCCTCTCCCCCACCACTCAGCTAGAGTAGATGTCTGTTAGCTGACATAACAGATATAGCAGTTAGTTATCTCCTCCAAGTGGGCTGATCTGTTTAATGATGTTAAAGTGACAGTTTGAAAAGATGGTGTGACTTGTTTCACATGACTCGAAGAAAGCAAAAGTAGTTTATTGTGTTTTAGAATTGACAGCTGTGTACTTTCATCAGGACTGAGACACAGAAAACAAAGAAAGCTATGATAGCTACCAGCCTAATGCTAACCGAAACAAATATAATCCAAACATTTAAGATAATGCTTATCCTGTCACAAATTCCACACATGATAAGCAGAAAATATGATTCACCCAGAATTCCTGGGTGAAACATCTTTAGCAAAGGTATGTATTTGGGGAATTTTTACTTCTCAGCATTTGTAATATTCCATCAGCAGAGATTAACTCAGCAGGTAAAACGTCCCAGCACTGTGAGAACAACCCAGAATGACCAAAACGATGCTAATGTAATATGAACAACCCTATCGGTTTCAAAATGTAGCTGCTACGCAATCAGGTGACACAACCAGTTATTAAGTTTATGGTGCAATATATTTTACAGTGATATAGATGTTGTATTTTTTGATTCATTAAAAAAAAAATTAAAACTATATTATGTATTTCCTCCTGTTATGCTTCTTTTATGTTACATTTTGTATGATGATCTGAGACCAGTGTGACTAATATGCCAAAAATAGAGGACACCAGAAGGGAAGATACTTTATGACTTTTTTGCAGAGTCCAGTTCCTACCACAATCTGCCAGACCTGCTCCAGCTAATTATCTTATCCACAAGTCCTTGATTGGCTAGATCAGCTACTTTAGTGGCAGTTAAGGGATGAGGGGCCAGCATGTTAGATGGAGTTTGAGACAATAGGTTTGGAGGAAAGAAGATCTTCAGGATGACAAGTAGCAACAACTGCCATAGAAGAACCAGTTTTGTCTCCATGAAGAATGTTTTAGTGAACAGTTCTTTAAAGAATAACTTTTATTAACGAGTAACTTTTAGCAACGTTTTAAGAACCTTGGTAAAATTGAAAGAAACTTCATATTATATACACCAAGGTTCGATGCGTACTAGAAGTTTGTACTTAAACTGTATGCAAGCATTTTTTGTATTTAGAAAAATGAAAAGAAGCTACAAAACTTTCCTGTACTTAACACACTGGAAATCTCATTGCACTCACAAGCTCTGAATACATACATTTGCATTTATGTACTGACACATCGATATATTCGTTCATTTTTAAATAATGTGTGTAGCATTACAGTAAATCTTCTAAATTATAACTTATTCTTGCCCCTCTTGGTATGCTATCTGTGCTTACACCTTGTAACCCAGTATAAGATATTTCATAAAGAGTAACGATCAATAGGTTAAAGTCCATGTGCTCAATAACAGCAGATAAGATGCTGTTCTCTATAGAGGCTTGAGGGCTCTTAGCTTTGTTCTTACAGTGGCGTGGGCAAGCAAAAGTAATAAATGTAAATAAAAATACATGTCTTTTTGCTTAATGAAGATAAAATATATCTGACATAAATAATTTATGATTTGAGCACATATCGTAGGCCCTAAGAGGCATCTGGAATGTTTAGTGGTGCAGCAAATGAATGATGAAAATAAGAATCAGATCAAAAGCACACTAAGGAAACATCAGCACTCCCCATGGACTTTATTAAAAGCTTTTCCCTTACATTTCCACTCACTGGCCACAAGACTCATAAAAGTGCATTACTACATCTGACTATATTGGTGGAAATATGATAATGAACCCATAGAATGTTAGCCTGATTTCCCATGTTTTTTCACAATTAAAATTACAATTTACATGAGGTGGTCAAAAATACTAAACTACTCAGATATGTCATCATTTGGAATGTACATGCTAACAGAATTTTTAAATCTTTCTGTATTTTGAACATTTTTCGTAAAAAAATTAACTGACCATCTCCCTTTAGGTGAAATGTTTGCCTTTACAGAGTGTCCAACAAGTCATCTGTTCAGACATGTTTTTAGAAATGGATATACTAGAGCAGGGATGTCCAATCTTATCTTCAAAGGGCCGGTAGGGCTGCAGGTTTTCATTCCAAGCAAGCAGGAGCTCATTTGATTCAACTTGTTTAATTAGTTGGTCTTAGACATCAAACAACTAACTGTACAAGTGGACAGAGATACCAGCCCTTGACTGAACATATGGAGTATATCTGTGAGCTGGAAATACAGGTTTCATTCTATGGCTTATGACTACGAAAAACATAATTAACATAAGGCAGCTATATGTTTTATTACTTTTCTCTCCTCTTGGATTTATAGTGCTAGATTTTTTTAAACAGGCCTTGGAATGTTTCCCTCAGAGTCAAAATGAGCAAACTGACTTGGATATTAAGGAGTAGATATTGGGTTTGTTGGCACTAGATTTCTCACTGATGCCTTGCGACACCTTCATGAAACATCTCACTAGAGAGGCTCTCGTTGATTGCAAACAGCTTGCAAAATGAGGGCTTTGGGTTCTAAGGGCTAAGCTGCATTAAACTTGGAACTGACTGATAATAGAAAAAAAAAATATGACCAGTGAAAAGACTGCACTCCTCAGGTTTTCACCACTTATGCATTTATTTTTTATTTTTTATTCTTGTTAAACATTGGAATGTCTTTGAGTGAACAACCATAAAAGAAAATTTGTCAAACATAACAAGTTTCCTTTATTACAGGCAAAGATATAATGGAAAGAATATGTAGCAGTGCGTGTCTGACCTATTAACTTTAAATGCACTAGTTAATTATTTCATACGATTGGCTGTCACTTAATAGCCTATTAAATGTCTAACATTTGTCTGATAATCCATAATATTATTATAATTACAACTGGATTGCATTTATGCGAGAAAATGCAGAGTGTGATTGCATGGTTGCTATGGTTGTAACTGTGGTTGTTACTGGGTGGTTGCTATGGTGTTGCTAGGTGGTTACTACAGCTCTGAAGGTGGTTGCTCAGATGTAATTAGCCTGTTGCTATGGTAACTGTGGTGGTTGCTATGATGGTTGATATAAAAACATTGGTCAAAAAGACACGAGTACCAACACATTTTCCATGCTGAGATTGGTGCTAATACATTTGACCCAAATTTTCGCCCTTACCTACAAACTCCTCTGACACCTCATATCACTGATGCAGTACCTCTCTACGTCTCTTGCCCTTTCTCTCCACATTTATTTTCAATGTCCAATGAAATGAACAATTATTGGACACTGGCTAAGAAGTGGTGTGTACCCAAATATTGGTTTTATGGCCAAAAGTAGTTTGTATTTAAAAGAATTATGCCAACAATTGGATTTACTGTAAACTCCAAACTCTCATTTTCCCTCACAATGTGTTAATCACTAAACAACAAGCTGGGGGTTAGATGGATCAAAAAAAATCAATTTCAAATGGCTTTAACTAACACAGACAGATCATTTTCTAATTAACCAACAAGACCACAGTTACAATGTTTTTCATTCATTAAATTATAGGCACTGAGTGCTAAATTTAGCACTGAGTGCTAAATATGGGCTTCTTGGATGCCTGAAAACAGGTGGGAAAAACATGCATGATCACAAAAGAGATTAAAACAGCAGAGAAAAAAATGGTTGCTTTAGCAAAAAACAGCAGATGAACATTCTCAAACTAATACACTTTTGACTCATACTCTCAAACTTATACACTTTTGACTCATTCCGGTCATAGATGTTATGTCCATGGTCAGCAGCTGCTTTTAGTTGAGAAGACTTTTAAGTTAACTTATTTAAGTTAACTTTAAGTTAAGTTGTCTGTCTGTGTTATACGGGATTTGAGTTTAGTTGCATCATGAGTTACAGCTGTCCGTTATTTATGTTAAGTAATGTCTGGTTTGTATTGGTTGGTATTTCATGTGTACATGTATTTAGTTCAGTTTAGATTGGACCTATGTGTCGGTCCGCTGATTGTCTGTTTCAAGTTAAACACATCTTGTCTCCTGAGTTTGGTTTTGTTTGTGTTTTGGCATTTTTGTGTTTAAAAATAAAAGTTAGATATAGAAGCCTACACCTGCGCCTCCCTCTGCTGCCTGGAGACAGGCTGCTCATTGACAGATGGACCGACCTACAAATGCACAGAAACTTTAGCTACAGGCACGTGGGGTAACGGTGTGTGCTCCCCGAGTGGGGCAAGCTGGACCCCGGTTTTCCATCACCGAGCTGCTGGGTGGTATCAGCTCCGAGGATGAGGAAGAGGAGGATCGGTACTGCTGGGTCAGCAGGTGGACAAACGAACCAACAATCTTGGCTTCGGAGATGATCACTGTCTTCGGTCTGACTGCGGAGGAGTTCCTGCTGAAGCTCGCTGTTTGGCAAGGAGTTCCGCGGCTCACAGGCGAAGGAGGCAAGGTGGGTCATGAATCCCCTGTCTCCAGTCCGCTGAGAGGTCCGTGACTTCCTCCGGGGCTCATCTACCCAGACTCGTGCCCAACTCGCCTTGTGGGATGACTCCTATGCAGGGCCAGCAAGCCTCATTCCCAAGCCCCACCTCGGCCTCCCGTGCCCCAAAGTCACGAAGTAAGGCTGCTTCTTCGCTGGCGGCTAACAATAGCCCGAGGCCAGCGCTGGGAACTCCACCCCCACCAGCTCCAATGCCAGCCCCAAGGACATAGACCCAGCCCACGTCGGCTCCAAGAACCCAGGTCCCCATTCCTGCTTCTACTCTGAAAGCTGCAGCACTCGTCTTGGGTCCCGAATCTGCAGCCCTAGCTCCCCAAACTCCTGTTTCTGCATGGGGGCCACTTTTGTCGCCGCCTCCCCCGCTGCCTTCTTGCAGAGAGCCTGGGCCCCCTTGGTGCTTTGGTGACACACTGTTGAGGGGGCTGCCATCGGGGCCCTGTTGGAGGACCGGAGATTTCACCCAGATATTTTTTGGGGGGTGCTATGGGGATCCATGGGTGGGCTCCATCCCAGAGGACACAGAGGGCTCCCGAGGGGGCTCCGCTTCACAAGACACAGAGGGGCTCCCCAAGGGAGCTCTGCCCCGGAGGACATGGATATTAATGAATGTTTTCGCACTGGACTTGTGGCCCTGTGATAGTGCAGCAGTAAGGCACTGGGAGCTGACTCAAAAGACTGCTAGTTCAAATCCACAGTGCGAATTTTGGGGCAGCTGATAGCCTGCTGGTTAGGTGAATACATCACCATTACATAGTCACACTGTTATTACTTATGTTACTTATATTATTACAATGTTGCTACATAGTTATTAGAGGCCATTTAAAAAAGGGTTTTTTTTGAAGATATGAAATACAGCCAGTTGCAGCTGAAATATTGAGCTTTTAGCTGATTGATCCTTTGCTTTTTTACATTTTGACTTGACATGAGGTTTCAAAAGTAGACATCCTGAAGTGTGCAGTACTTCCTTTTAGAACGGGATTGCTGTCAGGACACCTTGTTGGTGAATTAGGACACCTTGTTGGTGAATACTATATCAGTGGTTGCTGGGATGCAGTTTTTCTTGAAAAATATATAAATATAAAATCTGTCTTCAGGCAGATGCCACATGTATGGTTTTAATCCCATGCTTTTTCTTACACAGCACATAATAAGCTGCATGTCCTTCTGCAGTCCAGCACTGTGGGAGGCAGCCACATTGTGCCATTTCAAAGGATTTAAAAGAAACAACATGCTTTAAATGGAAAAGCTTGTCATGGTGCCATCTGTGTCAGCACCAAAGTGATGAGTTGCCAAAATAGGCAATGTTCCCCCCAGCTTCACTTTGGACAAAAAGACGAGGCAACTAAAATTGCTCCTTCACTCAAATCATTCACATCAGTGTTTTTTTCTTTCCTTCTTTTTTTCTTTATTTTATCCTCTTGAAGTTATATATAGTCTGAGATTAATTCTCGATCTCATCTTAGGCTAAACTTTCAATTCAAATCTCATGTGTTTGTAAGCAGAACATGATTTTATTGTGATTAGAATTTCAACCATTGCTGTGTAAACAGGAATAATAGCTATGCTTTACATTTTTTACAAAAATTTAAAAAAGAGTGAAAACATGACCCTATCTATAGGGAATGTAAATTTATTGTGAACATAATTTATGATGTAACTTTGGTATTGTGTAATTACATTTCACTAATAATATGCTATAAAGAGTAAGGTGAGAGTGGACGCAACATCAGGTTGGGAATTACATATCAATTCTGCCAGTGTCCTGCTGCTCCAGCTATTGTCACATTGTTAATCGGATTATTCATGCCATCTTCTCGCTCTTTGTGCAGCATAATCGCTTCGCATTGTTTTTGCAGCACAAGGCATACAGCTGTTAACAAAGGAACACGTCACCGTTATCATATGGACAAAGAAATCACTTTATATCACCTCCAGCATCTCTCTCTCTCTCTCTCTCTTTATCTCTCATACTCTCTCTCTCTCTCTTTTTCTGCACCCCCTGTCTCTATCGCTGTTTCTTTCTCTTGCTCTCATGATGCCACTGTGTTTATGGCCTCGAATAGCCACCAAAGTAAACAGAGAATGACTGGAATAAAATAAATAAAGAAAACAATACACTCAAATCCAAATAAATGTGACTCATGCAGTTGTCCTTTTTCCTTTTTCTTTTTATCGGTGGGAAACTGTAGGAGGACAGAAATGGCCACTTGGGCAAAGGGATTGTAAGTGTGTAAATTACTGTTATCATGCTAAATTTGTACAAATGCGTTTAGTATTTTTAGCATGGCTCAAAAACAAAAGCAGCAGTCTGAGTAGTAAACAGCTGGAGAGAAAACAAAATGCCACCGTACACAACGCTTAAAGGCATTTACATGTATAGGATTGGTTCAGCAAAAAAACCTAACACTAATAGTATGTCAAACTCCGGAATGTAATAGTAAAAAGTTGAGCAAATCTCAAACTTCAGAGGGGAACATTTTCACATAACTGTAGTATGAAGGACAACTACCTTTATAAACCAAGCAAATCTTTTCATCCCTTTTATCACCATGTATTATGCGTGAGATCTGCTCTGTATTATGGCAGCTCCTTCTGTAAAACACTTTTCTGTGTTTTCTGAGTTCTAAAAGGAAATGACAGACACAAAAATGACTTTAGTATAACGTTCCATTAAATCTTAATTTTCTAGCTATAAGCTCAGATTATTTGTCAGTCATGAATAGAGCTACATTGTCTATGAATTCCTTTTAGAAATTGTAGCAAAATGTTTCTGAATTATACCACTTGTCACATCTCAGCTCACATTTCATGTCAAATTGCATGACTTTTACCAATATTGGAAGCAGCACGGTGCATAATTGATATGCTATAGTGTCTTTGGCTCTTTTGACATGTTGTGAATGAAACTGATGGGTGAAGGAGGAGGAGATGAAAAGAACATTTTAACAGACTGAAAGTCCCATTGTGTTCAGTGAAAACAAGGTTTAAAAAATCAGAGACAGTGAGTCAATTTGTGGAAAAAAACTGTAAACTGTAAACGAAATGTAACATTCAGTCTCAGAAACCACAAAAGAAAGGCTAATGTAAGGTCTGTTTGAGACTTTTTAATACACTCAACATGGTTTTAAGTGTATGATCCTTTAGACGAGCATCGTGTATGATGCTAATTTATGATGTACAATCTTCAATTTTTTAGCTACAATAGCCTCATAACTTCAGTGCAAAAACAACCTTCAAACAGCTTATCCTCTACATTTGGGGTAAGGGGAGAAATTTATTTTTTTTGGTAAGCTATAGCTTAAGCAAAGTGAGATAAGATGATAATGAAATGAAAAGAAGTGATTTTCATGCTGGGGAGACAGAGGATCTGTTTTTTAATAATGGAGCAGTAACTCGCCTCTGCGGAGGATGCACTGAGAGAGTGAAGGTCAGTTTCAAGAGTTTCATGTCAGTCCCCACATCTCTGTAAGTGTCCTGCTTTAGTGTACATCCCGCTGGAGGCTAGTGGCGCACTAAACATCCGTTTAATCCCACTCCTGACGTGCAGTCAGATGGAATAAAGTGTGATGAAGTCTCTGCAGGGCGAGCGTCGGTGCAGTATGTGTAACGGCCTGTCTGTCGGCATGGATACACATCAGCTAGAATACGCCCGCGGAGTGTTTCTGTCTCTGATTGGGTGATTAGCTAATAGGAGATAATGTGGCCCATCAGGCCATGGGCTTCAGCCAAGGAGAAAAGAGAGAACAGTGTCTAACCATTACTGTCATTCACACACAAAACACTGTGACACAGGACAACACAAGCCACTTGTGTTCAGGCTTCCGCAAAAATCAGCCCAATTAATCTCTCCACTCACAAATGTGTTCTTTCACAGCTACTGCTGTAGAGTTGGTCAAGCTGAGGCAAAAATCTCATTCAATGTCATGACTAACTTTAACATTAAACTTTATTGCTATGTAATGCTGAGGTTATCGTTTATATGGATTTTACAAGCTGAACATTGCTGTTGTAGGTAATCACAATGCAGCAGTTTGCAGTTTTGTGTTGACTTTGTTTTTGTTTGCTAATGTGGAAAAAGCTAGCTGCTAAAAGCCTTTATTTTTGGGTAAGGGAGTTTAAATGGCTGTATTTTTGAAAGCTGGAGGATATTGGGCTGTGCTTCTCCCTGTTGTTAACCTAAATGGTTTGCAAAAATTAGCCAAACCAATTGCTTTTTAATTACAGACAATTTCAAGCCCTGCACTGATAAGGTCCTGGCTGTACAAACAAGGTAGCATTCATACAGGCAAAATATTCATACAGCAAACACGTTGCTATGCTTTTTTACTTAAAAAGTGGCTGCTTTAGGTTATTTAGACCCATGAAGGTATACAATCACACAGTTGTTGGTCAGCAGAAAAACATGACATAGGGCACTAAATGTTGCCTTATCTTGCCTTATCTAGTTGTATTGTTGCTCGTGTTTTTTTCTTGCACACTCTTTTGTCCTGTCTGGCACTTGTGGTTTTGTGGCATTCAGTTCTGTTCTGTTCTTGTGTTGCTCTGTGGTCCTGGAGCCACATTGTTCCATTTAACTGTGTACTTTGTGTATATCACAATCCATTATACAAGAATGACATGAATAATCCTACATTACTGCTATGGATGCCACAATACCACTTTTTCACATCTGATACTGCAACCTTGCGTATCTTCCGATACGGATACCGATCTGATACTGTCTTGTTGCCTCTCTTATACTACAAAGCTGTTAACAATACATTTGTCTGAATGAACTTTGAATCTGGAATGTCTCCTTACTTCCTATATAGTGCAAATGTTTTCCATAATGGAACTCTGCATACATGGCTGAATCGCCAGTGCTTCTTTGTTAGACATATTATACACTATTTGGGAGCAGGAACTTGTATTTTAACTCCTACATAATGCCTTATACAGGGTGTAGGGAGCCATTTGATACACAGCCTCTTGACAGTACAGTGCTCAGATAGGTTTGTGCCCTTTCTGATATCCAGTTCAGTGATTTTGGCATGCTTCGAACCAATACTGACACTGTCTGTATGGATGGCTTCAATACAAAAAAACACTCTAAACAAGTCTCTGAACAATCACTTCAATAACCTGGTTACAAATACAAATACAAATACAAAAATTCAGCTAAAATTCTTAATTAGGCCTTTGCTTTGGATAAGGAGCAATAAACACAATGTTGGTGTCTAATTGGCGCTTGAAGGATAGAAAGATGGAAGCTAAAGATACAGTAAAATGTAAAGCTTCTTCCATATAGAGACAACTATGTGTATGTTAAAGTATATTTTAAGGTGTATTCAATAGTAATAGCAGGAACAGGCTCTCTTTAGGTGTAGAAGGTCCTTTCAATCCTGGATGTGTCCATTTTTCAACTCAAGGCTTCCTTCATGTTCATTAAATTTCTTTATTTATTTTAGCAACCAATTACATGAAATCCAGGGAGTTAATAAAGACTTTGATAGCCAGCCAGACTTGCTAGCCAAATAACAGACATTTTTTGGTCATGTTTAAGTGGCACACTGTTTAATTCACATCCTATACTTGTTCTCCTGCACCTTTGATTTTGGAAAGGGGTCAGATTTCTTTTATTTCTCCAGAAAAGCTTATCAGAGGGGCTTATGCATGACTGTTGGATTGGTCAGTTTAGTCCAGAATGATTATCTAGACAATTTTTCTTCTGTTTTTATAAGGTCATGTCTTGCACCACCAGCCTACCTCATTATGGGCTTGTGTAAAAGAGAAACAACGATTGATGCAGCTCTCTTGTGACTCTCTTGCCCTGATCCCGAGCTAGTCAAGCATGTAATGTGACTGGATCTATGTGTGTAAATGGTGTATTGGCACAAGCATTCCATGCACAACTTTTAATATTGCTCCTTACTGTCACACGCACCAGATCACGTGACGTCAATCGGGACTGGAAGTGACGTCACGCAGGGGGTATAAATACAGGAAGAGAAGGTAAGTCTGTACACAGACATTGAGTTCATGCTCAACAAGTGTCCAACTCAACTCTACGGTACCGTAAGTACACTGGGTTCGCTTTCCTCTCTTTATACCTCTTTCTGTGTACGTGTGAGAACGCGGATTCTTTTGGTGGGAATCTCAACTCCTCGTGGGAGCGTTCTCATAACAACTGCGTGTGTTACCAGCTCCATCGTGTGTATCCGCGACTGGGCTCTTACCTCACGCTATGTCTGGATACTTACAGTTCGATCGGTTCTGATTTGTGACACTCTCTTAATATACCAGTTATTTTACATGTCTGCACGTGTTTTGAAAGGTAAGCTAGTGAAAGTAAAAACTGGAACACTATTCGTCACCTGTGAAGGATTGCAAGCAATTCTCAGTGCAGTTGTAACCCATATGTAAACAAGCTGTAAACTGTGGTTGAATCAAGTGTACATAACTTCAGAAATAGCCCAACTGCAAAATGTTTTAGAAAGCAAGCACACACAAAATCGTATAGACTGCATATAGCCACTTTACTCTGCTGCTAGCCTGATTTAAAAAAAAGTTAAATATATGATTAACATATGAATGTACACACTCTATTTGAAAGGACAAGTTTAAATGGGCTGTGTCTTTATTGGATAATGATGCTCATTTGAATCACAGTGAATGGATGTTACAGTGCCTTGCAAAAGTATTCTTCTGCCCTTGGCATTTTTTATGTTTTGTTGCCTCACAACTTGTAATTAAAATGGATTGTTTGAGAGTTTGCACCATTTCATTTACCGAACATGCCTACAACCTTGAAGATGTTTTTTTTCAAACAACAAATAGGACAAAATAACAGAAAACTTCAACGTGCATAACTGTTCACCCCCCCCGAAAAAAGGTGGCATTACTGTACATTGTAATGCCACCTTTTGCTGCATTTACAGCTGCAGATCGCTTTGGATAAGTCTCTATGAGCTTGCCACATCTTGCCACTGGCATTTTTGCCCATTCCTCAAGGCAAAACTGCTCCAGTTCCTTCATGTTGGATGGTTTTCACTTGTGAACTTCAAGTCTGACCACAGATTCTCAATTGGATTGAGGTCTGGACTTTGACTAGGCCATTCCAACACATTTCAATGTTTTCCCTTAAACCACTCAAATGTTTCTTCAGCAGTATTCTTCGTTTCATTGTCCTGCTGGAAGGGGAACATCTGTCCCAGTCTCAAATCACAGGCAGACTGACACAGGTTTTACTCAAGAATATCTCTGTATTTAGCACCATCCATCTTTCCCTCGACTCGGACCAGTTTTCCCAGTACCTGCTGCTAAAAAACATCCCCTCAGCATGATGCTGCCACCACCATGCTTCACTGTGGCAGTATTCTTGTGGTGATGGGATCTCTGATTAATGCCCTCTTTGCCTGGTCTGTGAGTTTTGGTGGGTGGCCCTCTCTTGGCAGGTTTGCTGGGGTACCATGTTCTTTCCATTTCAAGATGATGGATTTGATGGTGCTCCATGGGATCATCAATGATTTGGATATTATTTTATTACCCAACCCTGACTTGTACTTCTCAACAACTTTGTCACTGACTTGTTTGGCGAAGTCCTTGGTCTTCATGGTGTGATGCCTCTTGCTTAGTGGTGTTGCAGCCTCTGGGGCCTTTCAGAAAAGGTGTGTTTATACTGACAGATCATGTGACACTTGTGGACTGCACACAGGTGGATTTCACTAATCATGTGACTTTTGAAGGTAATTGGTTACACCAGAATGTTTTAGGGGCTTCATAGCAAAGGGGGTGAATACATGTGCACATGCAAATTTTCAGTTTTTTTTTTTAATTCTTTTTTATTTATATTTTTCTCATTTCAATTTATCAACCTAGAATATTTTGTACAGATCCATCAAATAAAATAAGTTAAATAAAAAACATTAAATTACAACTTGGAATGTAACAAAATAGGTAAAAAGCCAAGGGAGGTGAATACTTTTGCAAGGCACCGTACATTGTTAAGACATGGGGTAATACATGTGCCCCATATCTGTTTTATGTAAGTACTTCACTGAAGGGTACACGTTGAAAGCATGAAACCTACATAAGCTTATCCAGACAAATAACACAAACCTATATAATCGGTTTTAAAAAGTCATACTTTAACAATTGTAACTGTTTTTGTCCTTGTTATTTCAACTCAGATGGTTGTTGGGAAAAGTCTTCATAAATGTCTATATACAGTAGCTTTATTGCAAGTATCACGTTAGTGTTGTGTAGTCTCATGAACAGCACCACTCAGTAAATTGTTAATTAAGGATTTAATCCTAAACCCTAAATGTTTTTTTGCTCAAGGCCTAAAAGAAAACAAACAAAAAAACAGACATTTTATGGACATTTTCATCAAATCCAAACCCGCTGATTTTCTTCTTCTGATTTTCATTTTTTCCATGATTGGAGGACAGCAGTTGTCCTTTATATGTGGTGAACATTTCATGATGAATTATTAATACTTGAAAGAATATGCTGTGTTTTTTCCATTTTCCTGTAAGGTTGCCATTATGGAGATACAGTGATGTTTTGTAAAAATCACATTACATGTTTAGAACAAGCAAAATAAACGGCGTATCTTTATTTTTCATACATGCCCAGGACATGTTTGTCCTAAAACTGTATGAAAAGAAACACACATTCCTTATACAATTCCTTGTATCATGTAAAAGCTATTAGAACATTAAAGCCTGAGCTTCTGTAGAGTATAGGAACCAGCAATGTTGTTGGTATAAATCACAAAAATAATTAACAATGAACAATTGGCATTGGGCCATTAGAAGTACGTGAGAGAAAAGAGGGTCACTATTGGGAACAAGAACAGATTTTTCATCTTTAAGTAACTTCAATAAAAAACGTCATAATAAAAATTCCTTTTCTATCCCCAGTCTTTGTCAGTCTTTAACACCCCCCGCCGTTTCTCATGTGTTTAGTGTGTCTGCACCCTGCTGCATGTGCCAGGTGAGTTCAGGTAAATGCTCTGATGTTCTTTCTGCCTTTATACTTCACAGATTTTTTGCAACGCAATCAGATCATCCTGTTAGACCAAATCCTCTTAGCTTAGCTTTCACTGTCAGTATAACTTCCACTACTTACCTCTCCCATCTGCGCGTCTGAGCAGTGTGTGTGTGCATGTGTGGTGGAGGGAGTACATGTGTGTCAAGGACATAATTATCTTGTTAATCATGGTTTACTGTTGGTTATGTCTCTATTTGCACGCCTTTGGATAAACAGCTGGTTCTATCTCCCTTTGAAGGTCAAAGGTCCTTTGTCCACATGTTCCAGTGTGGAGCCCATAATGAGGAGGCCCTCGACCATGACACAGTTTCAGCTACTCTGTAAGCAAAGCGAGTCTAGATAACATGAGTGGATATGAGAGGAGGCTGTGCAAATACTATTCCAGTGGGTGTGGCGTGGGTCATTGTGACAACTGATACTAAAAGCTGTTAATTTGGAAGGGAAAAAAGGAAAGAAAAGGTTAAATTATCCAGCACACAATGTCACACGTGTTAAAAAGAATGAAAGGTGCATGCAGCAAAATAAAACCTCATATCTCCAAGAAAGTGACTTTATAAGAGAAGGAAACAAAACAGTCCCAACTCACAATGTAATTTATATATATATATATATATATACAAATACACCACAGTGCTGCAGCAGATCTCTGTCTGTTTAGGAACAGTTATGTACAAAAATCTCTCTTTCTGGGGAGCCTCTCCTTAATTCCTCAAAGTCTCTTTAAAGGTAACTCATTCAGACAGCTAGTTTAATTCATTTGCAAAACATTCAGAGTAGAAAGCAGGTGAGACTGACAAACCCTGGACTATAAGAGTCTTGGTATGTCTAGAAGGTTCCCCAGTTCAGGCTGCTTATCCTTTTCAAATAACTGTTGCAAACATTTACATATTTTCATTTCCATAATGTATGAAAGGCTTCATATTTTATTTATTTTCTTCCCTTAATGTTCAGTTATGACGTCTGGGTTTATGCAGCAAAAGGTCATTTTCCAACCTCCCACTATGACTTACCATTAAACAAGGTGATAAGACTCACATATGTAAATGAGCTCTGTTCTGATTGGCTGCCTTGTTATAACACAGCCCAGGCTGAATGAGTGAAGCAAATCTGTTGGTTGGTTAAATATATGTAAATGCCTTGGGTTTTCCTGACATCACAAAATGAATTTAGATGGCCTGTTTTGCAGCTTACTTTTAATATTTGACCATTTGGGTACAACTTGATGAAGAACGAGAAATTGGCCTATTATATTGCTCCTACAAAAATGATAATGTCTCATTCCAGTAAGGTCTTGTCCAGTTTCAAGGCGAATCCTTGAGGGTTGGCAACACTGTGACGCATGCATGCCCACAAATCAGCTCAATATCATCACGTCTTTTCTGTCCCTTTGGTGCTCCAGCATCTTCAGAGGACTCTTTGCTAGGACTGAATGCAGAGCTTCACCTTGCGTCTTCTGCCGGCTTTCAGAGCCGGTTTAATTAAGTATGAGCTAATTACACAGCAGACTGCTCCAGAAACACATGGAGTGATCTTATGCAGTCTGCTTCTGTCTGTGTAGAGAGTCAGAGCTATCTGTGTGTTTTTCTTTGGCAGAAATTGCAATACTAATTTAATGAGGAAGACACTGAGGGGTTGGGGGGAGGAATGCAGAGGCTGGTGCTGGAATTTGGATATATGAATTAAATGGGCTCTTCCAGCAATTCATGGCCTGTCACTTCCAGCATGTCACACACGCACACACACACACACACAGCACAACCCTGCAAACTGGGTATATCCCTTCAGACTCCTAAAGACATCTCCATCATCCATTCCTCCTGTCAGAGGACATAATATTCAGCCAAAGACATATGCGCACGCACACACCCACACAGCCACACACACACAGGTATGACTTTGTGAAGGCATTCCATTGACTTATGTAATGCCGTATCTCAGTAATACTGCATCTACACTTCATCTACCAATCATTCTGTTCTTTTAATTTTTCCTAAAAAAAGTTACATTAGTGGGGAAAACAGCACATTATCTCGTGAGGACCAGCACAATGTCCCCAGATATTCCAGTATTCCTATCATTAAGAGGATATTTGGTCCTCAGAAAGAGACAAATACACACTTACAAATACACAGACACATGCACTGAGACACACATGTAAGCGCACAAAACAAAGACCCTCTGCATGTATTCAGTGGTGAAAAAATACATTTATTGAAGTCCATGGTGAATGTAGAAAGAAAGAATGAGGGAAGCTGTTGGCTTTGGGTTTGCTTACAGCACCACTGGCGTTTGCTAACACACACATACACGCACACACATGCAAACACACACACGTACGCACACACACGCGCGCACACATTCACACACACACACACACACACACACACACGCACGCACATACACACACACTCCCCAATGTGCCAGCAGTCTTACCACTGTGCTCCACAATGGGTATTGTACAGTTAACACAACACAGATCCACAGAGACAGTAGATTGGGGTGCCTCTGAGGATCTCACAGCAGTAATGCGGGACTGAGCAGGGAGGGCTAAGTGGGTTGCCACATTTCCTCACATTTACACATCATCACACTGATGAGGACCAATGAGGAGGCCGTTTGGAATCCAACCATGCTGTACTTTGTGTTCCCGAAGATAGAGGCATGAAACTCCAGCTGTCGGAAGCGCAGCGTGCTAGATGTTCTGAAATGAGGGAGGTTACTGAAGATGGCCACAGCCAGGACACATTGTTTTCATCCTGTTTTATTTAGGAGCTGACAAAATACAAATGTACTGCAGAACAAATGGTGTGTCAACAGATCTGCCATTCAGATTCCCACAGGGTGGACGAGGCCGCTGGCCTGTTCGTATTTCGTATTCTCTGATAAACCGTGTGTGTAAGACTGCCATTGCTTGTGACTGATCCATAAGCCATGCAATAACTAAGTGATTTATTTTTCTGTTAAAAGATGGAAGTGAGTGAGAAAACCACCAAGAAATAGTAGACATAAGAACAGTTCCAGCAATTCACATTAAGCGCAAAAGCTCCAGCTCACGCTGAACCTTTCCTCAAACGCGGCTGCTAATTTTCCGAGAGTCTGAAACCCCATCATTACGAGGATCAGACAGACCCCATGGTGTGATCAATTTCCGCATGTGACACGTCTTGTTAAATTGCAAAATTTGTCTCGGATTCAGGAGTGTATTGAGACAATTGGTTGAACTGGATCGGATGAGAAAGTATTCAAACTTGTCTGGCCTTAAATTAAACAGTGAAGGAAACAGTGGCTGCTGCTCTTTTAAACCGCAGCACTGTAGCACCTCCTCACCATTGGAAACGAATGTCACAGTGTATCTGCACGTTCACACACCTGCGGTGACAAAGCTGCATAAGAACAGATTCAACTCAGATACTGAGCAATAACCAAAAATAAATTTTCTCATTATATTCCATAATTTTCAATTTCTGTTTTAGTGAATATCGTCATTCAACTCATTTAAAATGTGTTAAATGGGTGATTTGCTACTGTACCTCTTGGTGATTTGTTTACAGGACTGAGACCTGGCAGAAAAAGCAGCGAGGCAAAGCGACGGTTGGCTCACCAGCTAAGCTCATGAAAAAAACAAGGCCATGTAGCTAGAACACTCTTTTCTTCCACACTGTGATGAATGCCTTGGTGTTCGCCTCCTCCCTCCCTTCCGCCTCATGAAAAAAGCCTTCCAAACCTAACATCTGTCTGAATAAAGGCAGAAATCAAGATCTGACAGCAGATTGCAAAATCCAAGACGGAGTCTGAACGTAGTCCGAGTGAGTGCAGTGTGTTCTCTCTGACTCGTTCTGTGTGATGGTCTGGACATGGCATACGGTCACAAACAGAGCATACATGGCATATAATTATACACAGAACCAAGCACTGCATGGCAGTCTTAAAATGGGCAAAATAATTAAAATAATAATTAAAAAAAGATACATTAAATTTATCATCAAAAAGGGTCAAATGCTCACTGATATTGTTCTCCAATACTTAGTGATGGCTTATATAAATGAACATGTCACATTGTCTATGTGTGTGTGTGTGTGTGTGTGTGTGTGTGTGTGTGTGTGTGTGTGTTTCTGTGTGTTACTTTAAGCAGTGACTAGTTTGGACTGCCTGCTACAGCTGTCTGATGACTGATGGGCCACGATTATGCAATAATGTTAATTGTCCTTCTAGCACCAGAGGTTAATACAATAAGACTGTTGAACAAACGTCTCCATGATGATAGGACGGTGATTCACCATAGAAACAGCATAATTATTACAGATCATCTGCAGTAAAACAACCAGACAGGACCACTGTTTTCTTTTAGTTTTCTACACCCATAGAGGCAAAATAGAAGTCAGATAGAAGCAGTTTTTTTGTTTGTTTGTTTTGTATATTACTAAGATTCAGCTGTTCACAGTATATAGTAAGCATGTTTGTTAAAATCGTGGAAACACAGATGAGTTAAAATTGCTGGTGATGTTCTCATTTTGCACTCGGACACTCAGGAGTTGCTCTAAGTCATTTTTTCACAAGTTGGACATTTTGGGAACTGTCAGTAACATGTTATTTAATAACTTATTAGAGTATAACCTAGCATCTTCACCAACACTAAACTGATTGCATTTGCATTAAGACAGACATACATACTATACATTCAAATGCACATGCTCACCAACACCCACACTTACACACACACACACACACACACACACACACACACACACACACACGCACGCACACTTGCACGCGCACACACTCACTATGATAACAACTGTTATCTTGTAGTGATAGATTTACCTCTGTGGCAAAACATGAATTGGAGATATAGGATGGGACCCCAATTTGGCCAACTTTTTGCTTTTCTCCATAAGTGAGGTCCAAACGGGCAATCTTGAGTGGGAACTTATACAATTAGCAGAAAAAAAAATTATGAAACCATTATTAAAACCAAAACAGAAACGCATAACTCTCCAGAATATCCTTTGTCAGATCTAGAGGTTGTGGACAGAATCAGCGAGGTTGAGCCCTTGAACTACACGGTAGTTTCATTCCTCCAGGGTCCTGTGCGTATATTCCCCGTGCTGTCAGAGGGGTACAGAAGTCCCTCATGCATGCTTCCTTTCAGAAGCCCATTCTGGCTGGGCAGGCTCTGGGGGAAGGACTGTCTGCGGGGATGAAGCTCTATGTGGCCACGATGGGATGTTGCCGGGTCATCCTCGACCATTTTCCCACAACCACAGAGGAAGCTTCCGGGCTCGCCGCTTTCTGCCTGGCACAGGGGCGTCGGTAAAAGCTCCGCCTTTGCGCAGCAGGCATGCCGGTGGCAGAGGGGAGTGGTGTGGCATACGGCAGCCTCATGGTGCAGGCAGGAGTGGTGGTGGTGGTGATGACCACCGTCCTGGGATGACAGGTGGCAGATGTGGCCCTGGCGATCGCAGGTGCTGTGCGGGCTGTCGGTGTGTGAACTGTGCACGCTGCCCCCGTCCACGCTGGCCGGAATGTGAAAGGCCAACTCTCCGCCGTCCCGGTGACGCCCTGCACTACGCCCCTTAGTCCTGCTGCCCTTGGGGCAGCGATGCAGGTGCAGGGCAGGCCGGTAACCCTCAGGCTCAGAGTGAAGTAGCAGATGAGGCGCAGGCCGCTCCTCCTCTAAAAGCTGCTGGGTGTGCAGGGCTGAGCAGCATGGGGGCACTGGGGTCAGACAGGTCACGTGATTCTGCGGATTTAGCCCGCTCAGCTTGCAGAGGCCGTGCGAGTGGGAGTGGCTGAGGATGGACTTCCCAGGACATGGGGAGTCCAGGTGGCAGTGGACGTGGCCATGCCCATGTGTGTCCCCATTCACGTTGACTTTGGGGCGCACGTGGGCATGTGCGTGACCCTGGCAGCCGTTGCCCCGGCGGCCGGGGCAGCAGGCACACCAGCAATGCCAGACATCGTCACGCTTGGCGCAGTGGTGGATAAGAACAAAGAGGCCCAGTGTCACAGAGAAGGCGCCATACAGGCAGCTGAAGATCATATCTAGGAAATGACCCTGTGACACGGCCAGAGCACCAAACGTCCAAGTGGCCAAAAACAAGAACAAGGTGAAGGCGGCGGTTCGCAGCTGAGCCTTGAAAGAGTGCTCGTTGGCCAGTAAAGAAGGGTTAATCAGCCCAGGGCAACCTGCGTGACAGCGGCTGCCGTCACCTCCTGCAACCCCAAGCTCTCCTTGGTGGTGACAGTGCCCGACGTCCGCAGTCGACAGTCTCTGCTGCTCCTCCGGAAGTGCCTTCAGCTCGTACTTCCTCTCTGGATGTCTCCGCAGCTGGATGAAGGTACACAAGAAGTAGATGCAAGTGACCAGGACTATAAGGGTCACAGGGCCATAGAAGGCTCCCAAACTGGGCTCCCATGCCATCCAGCAGCTGCAACAAAAAGGTAATGCAATTAACCCAGTGCTCTCACATTCAGGCAACTGCATTATTGGAACAAAACAATCACAAAGCACAATGAGAAACGTCTCATTGTGCCTGGAGTGATAAGAAGCAACCTCAGTTATTTATGAATCTGACTACAAAAATTATGCGTTGGTTGTGCTACAGGCATCTCTAAACACTTCACAATCACACTGCTCTGTGTTTTAAATATTATCTACAAGGAAATCTTTATATGTAGTACAACTGCAGAAAATGCTCTTTTTGATCACTGGCTTTTTTATTAGGTTTTTTCCAATAAAGTAATAATAGAAGATACAATAGATCTTGAACAACACATGTATTAATGTTATGTTATTATAGTGAAAGTCCATCTAAATTTTATGGATTTGTTTTTATTTTTTAAGTAAAAGCAAATGTCTTGCAGGTTTCACAAACTGATATACTGTTTAGCTTTGAGCTACTGTAACCAATAATCAGTAGCTAATCTCTAATATTAATTATGTAGATTTAGGTATAGGCTGCAGCATCGTTTTAACTGGGTTAACATTTTAAATGCCAGTCTGGTGGTATCTTTACTTTTCATGACAAGCCATGGTTGAACAGGTGTCCAGGATGAGTTGATGGTACTTTTGTCATGTGCTAGGTATGTTTTCACAATGAGTTGTACTTCAGCCAAATTTACCAGTTTTACCACTTTAGCTGGCTTTTATAAGTAACACTGTGAAAGGATGAGCTACAGAGTGTCCAAAAATATTTTTAAAAATAGTAATACTAATAAAAAGAACAGATACAACCTAGAACGCTGGTTCCCAACCACAGTACTGGAGGCTCCCTTCACATTTCTGTATTTTTCAGGCTTTCGACACCTAATTCAACTAATCAACCAATAAACAAATCCTTCCTGAGACATTGGGCTTCTATGGGATGCCAAGTACGATCGGCCTATATTGTATATAACTAATTTAACCTCCTTTCAAACTTCTTTTTGAGCTTTCTGCCACATTTGTTCTTTGCAACATGCTCACATAGTTATGACCCTATAAATGTATTGTTTACCTCTCCATGTGATTAATTCGCTATTGGTTGGACACCACTTTGAAAATGTAAGTGAACAATCAATCATAGAATTAGATTTTTATTGTTAGGATTAGATCATGTAGAATAATTGTTTTAGTTACAATGTGTTGTTGGCATTTGGCCGTTTTTTAGATACACGTACCAACAATCATTGACTTTCTAACACTGGAAATTTACTGGCTGCTTTATTAGACACAACTATCCTTTTGGTACATCTTGTAGGTTGCAGTTAGGTCATCAGTGGTGACCTTCAGATCACTGGACTATCGTTTTCTAAAAGTGACCAGAGAATGTATATACAATGTGGCTTATAAATGGTTTGTTGGTGTATGAACAATGTGAATTGCTGCACATATTTCTTGAGGGTGTTTGAATGTCTGACCCTGCACAGAGGGTGTGTTTACTTACTATGGAGTTTGTTCTCCACTGCCGTAATTGTCTAAGTTGATGGCAGCAGTGATGCCACAGATAATGAAGGGAATTCCACCACCAACTAAATAAAATCTGCAGAGACACACACATACACACAGTCGTATGTCAAAGAAAGAGAACAGTTTGATAATGATCAAGAGTCTGACAGACAAGGGGCTCACAATAGCAGGCATAAAAACAAGCTTAGCAAAGTAGAAATGACAGAAAATGAGACACCATAAAATATCATGACCCATCTGGGAAAACAGCTCACTTAGTTAGATTTTTATTGAACCTAATGATTAATTATGCATAGGTATTGCTTTCATTACCATAGCCTGCTATTAATGTCCAAGTAGCTTCCCCTGGGCCACTCTATTTCCTTGGAGATGCATTTCCAATTATGCATGTGAACGAAAACCTCCATTTCACTGTTCCTCTCTCACAAATCTATATTTTACTTTTTTTTTTTACTTCTATAACAACAATTCCTTTCCTGTTTTTCTTTTCTATCCTTTCTCTCCCTATGGGCTTTCTCATCTTTCTCTCCCATCTCTCTCTCTCTCTCTCTCTCCCATACTTCTCTCTCTCTTTCTCTCTCCCATCTCTCTCTCTCTCTCTCATTTCTCTCTCTCTCTCTCTGTTTTGTTTTCTCTATCTATATTTTTTTCTCTCGTTTTCATTCTCTAATTTTCTCTCTCGTTCTCTCTTATTTTCATTTTCTCTGTCATTCTCACTGTCCCTTTTTCTGTCTCTCTTTTTTTCTGTTCTATCTCCATCTTTTTCTCTCTTTCGGCCTGTCTCTCCTTTTATCTCTTGTTCTCTTTCTTAGGTTCTCTTTCTCGTTTTTGTTCTCCCTCTCTCTCTTACTCATCATTTCTTTAATTCTTTCTTTCTCTCTCTCTCTCTCTCTCTCTCTCTCTCTCTCTCTCTCTCTTTCTCTCTCTCATGAAATTCAATTAAGGTAAGCATGTGGAGAGAGGGCTGGCATTAACAGGGCTGTCACAGTTTGAAAGAGGCTTACTTAGCTGCTTCTTAAATACACACCAACATAAACCATACACCACAAACACACACACACACACACACACACACACACACACACACACACACACACACACACACACATAAACTCAGGTTTGCTTTTATACCGTGTCAGGATGTGGGGCCATGCATTTAGTTCATATGTATTATTTATACTGTTGAATGACATATTAAAGGGAAAAGTAAAGGGTCTTATATAAGCATCATAAGCAGCTAAAATGGTCAGTGGCTCACATTCTACTGTACCACAGAGATGGACCACAATTGCTCAAAATTATATTCTCTCAATTTGATAATTGTGGTGGATCCTAAGTCTCCCACTGTGCCCTATTAATGGGAGCACCCTGATCCTTGAAGGTCCCATCAGTAAAGAAATGCTCCATGATAGGATAAGAGTGATCATTGAATATAATTTTGGATTGACTATAAATGACCGGTTTCCTCTAAGAGGACAAGTGTACCCATACTTTAGTAGCAAAATGTCCCATGCAGCCTCCTGACCCCTTCACTGCAGGGGCACACACTCAGGCATGTAATGTTCTAAATGGTCTAAACGGCACATGCACTCGCCCACTTGTCAAGAATATAGTACACAATGGCTCTGATCTTATCATTTAGGTTCATTAAACTTGCACTTGTACATTTAACCTTGGAATAAGGGAATTATGCACTCCAACCTTGCTCTTCAATTGTTTTTTTATATGTCACACTAATGAACAAGATTCACATAGATCAAAATGAAGCTGTCACTCTGTTCCCTGTTCATACTGAAACACCTGCCAGTTGAGCTGTGACTGAAGCTCCTGCCATCTGTGCCCCAATCATGAATCCTCTTTCAAAGATCTTTTCCCCTTGTCATCTTGATCCAAAACCAAGGTCATCTGAGCTATATCATGCAGTACAGATGTCTGGAAGCATCTGCACTTATGTTTTTCCACTCATTGTTTCAGGATTATATGGAAGCAGAAACTTCAGAGCATAACCATAATTGCAAGAACCAAAAAGAAAACATGTACAGTGAAGAAAACAAAACCAAAACGTATATTTTAGTTCACCTCCCCAAAGTATCTGGTGGAGGCCCAAATTGTACTCTTTATATACTACTTATTACTACTCCTTCTACTACTTGTAATAATAATAATAATAATAATAATAATAATAATAATAATAATAATAATAATAATAATGATAACAATAATACAATAACAACTATTGTCATTATAATAAGCAATATGAATGACATTTTGTAATTGTTCAAGAAATGAAGTTACTTCGTCTGAAGAGTGCAATTATACAGGACTCTTATTATAAAAACAGTGGCATGTGAGGTACTATGCTACCCAAGCGAGCCTTCCTTTCTTCATTTCTCCGTTCATCCATTTGTTCGATCATTCGTTCATTCATTCATTCATTATTCATTCATTCATTTGTTCATCCGTTCATTCTCAGAGCCACTTATTTCACTGCTAGAATATCTGTTATAATATTGTATTTATTCAAATGTTCACTGCACTAAATGTTGTCTTGCCCTGTTGTTTTGTTGCTCTTGCACTCTTACTTACGGTCTTTACACTCTGTGTATTTTCTCCTGTCTGCACTTACATAGTTTGTGGTGTCTCTGTTTGTTCTTTGTGTTTCTCCATGGTCGTGGAGGAATGTTGTTTGGTTTCACTGTGTTCTGCGTAAATGAATGAAATGAAAATAAACCTACTTGACTTGACTTACTCTTAACCACGGTCATTGGTGGTGCTGGAGCACAACACAGCACTCACGGTGAGAAATGCAAAGAAACACCCTGCACAGGTTGCCAGTCCATCACAGGGCAGAGAAAGAGACAAACACATTCAGCATCTCCAAATTAACCTGACGTGCCTGTCTTTGCACTGTGGGAGGAAATTAGCACTGCCCAATAAGCCACTGTCCACTATTGCATAATTCTGACATGGTGTGTTTACTGATATGTCATGAATAAATGAATGATGAATGAATCTACATCCAACTAGGTTTAATTTATAATATCAGCATAGTAACATGTCTATCAGACTCTAAGATTATTTATATCTGCATTCACACTCACACAAATGTCTGCAGGAGTTTAGAATCATGTTTCCTCTTGACAGAGTAAAAATATGGTCCCTGGCCACTTAAAGTCAGGAAAGCTTTGGATGATTAGGACACACAGGTAATTATGGAATAATTAAATAAATAAATGAACACTCTCTCACTCACACACACACACACACACACACACACACACACACACACACACACACACACACACACACACACAC
>JBBJLS010000109.1:7901322-7927559 GCA_037577275.1 Bryconaethiops microstoma | reverse complement strand
AAGAAGCACACAATCCAAGATGCTTGAAGTCCAGTGTGAAGTTTCCACAGTCTGTGTTGATTTGGGGAGCCATGTCACCTGCTGGTGTTGGTCCACTGTGCTTTGTAAAGTCTAGAGTCAAAACAGCCGACTACCAGGACATTTTAGAGCACTTCATGCTTCATTCTGCAGAAAAGCTTTATGGAGATGCTGACTTCATTTTCCTGGAGGACTTGGCACCTGCCTGCACTTCCAAAAGTACCAAAACCTGTTTCAATGACCATGGGATTACTGTGCTTGATTGGCCAGCAAACTCACCTGACCTGAACCCCATAGAGAATCTATGGGGCATTGCCAAGAGAAAGATGAGAAACATGAGACCGAACAATGCAGAAGAGCTGAAGGCCGCTATTGAAGCATCCTGGTCTTCCATAACACCTCAGCAGTGCCACAGGCAGTAATTCATGCAAAAGGGGCCCAAACCAAGTACTGAGTAGATATGCATGATTATGCTTTTAGAGGTCTGACATTTGTCTACTTAAAATCCTTTTTTTATTGGTTTATGTAATATTCTAATTTTCTGAGATTTTGAAATTGGGGTTTTCATATGCTGTAAACCATAGTCACCAAAATTATAACAAATAAAGGCTTGGAATATCTTGCTTTGCATGTAATGAGTCTATATCATATATTAGTTTCACCTTTTAAGCTGAATTACTGAAATAAATAAACTCCTATAGAGGTGAAACTCGAAAAAATCAAAATTTTGGAATTTTACCTGTATATTAACAGTGTCTAGAGACTACCCTGTTGTGTGGCAGAGCTTTAAGTAGTCCATCTTGTTGTCCAAAGAGTACGTATTTGCCAGCAGAAGAGATGGAAAAGCAGGTTTGTGGGGATTAGCCTTTAGCTTAGTGCGCAGTCCTGCTTGGTTGCTATGTGTCCAGGTTTGTCACACTGTTTTCAGGTGAACTTTCACCAGCTAGTGGCTTTATGCTGCTCCAAGGTCTTGTGGCCCTCTAAACATAGCAGGCAGAGCTCCCGCAGGGTCTCTAGGACCATCAAATCCAGTGTAGTTTTGTCTTGTTTTCTGTATTTCAGTAGAGTTTTGAGGTCATTCATGCAGACATGCATGGCACTGGAGCACTTTGACAACAAAACATGAGTTGAATGGGGACAATGACATAAAACATTTAGCACTGAGTTGTATGGAGTGGCTGCCAGGCAGACGTCCGCTCGTGTCGCCATCTTATATATGCATTCAGTGTGAGCACAAGAAACATTTACATTTACAGCAGTTAACACACACTTTTATCCAGAACGGCTTACATCTGTGCTTTGTTGTCCTCAAGAAAGCATGATCCTCATACTAGTAAGGCAAGACTTAAAATTAAGAGCTGCTAAACGATTCTACCAGAGGTGAAAAAAGTATTCTTCTAGGGTCCTATCAGATCACACACATAAGATATTTTTTATGTGCAACAATATGTGTTTTCATTTAATTCTCAGTCACTTACAATAAAAATGGTTTCTCACTTTCTCACATTTAAGAAACGAGCAGTAAATTTGGCGGGAGAGAAGGGTTTATCTTGCAATACGTATGAATCAACAACCTGGGCTTGAATATTTTTCTCAGCCCAAGTGCAAGAAGACACTTTTTTTAGATCACTCCATCCTCACATTTCTTTGTTTATCCTCTCACCTGCCAGTCAGCACTCAGCAGACGAATGTTTTCTTATGTAACTGTATGCGGAAATAGAAAACTCATTCCATTCGAGTCCATGTGATGAATGTAGTGAAAACCAGTCTGTAACCACCTCTGAAAGTGGTTTGAGGGTAAGATTTTACACTGTTTGTTTACACCTTTCCATTTGGTCCACAATGTAATCTTATGCAAGACAGCCTCAAAGCCTCAAGCAATGTGAAGAGGATTTTTCTTATATGCCATAGTAAAACTGCAGGACTGGAGACAGAATGGTTAAACATGTTATTAATTGTGACATATTTTCAAAACCAAAACTACAGAAATATCACACCTAAAACTTCCCATAATTTCTATCCATGGGGTTTTATCCTGAAGCACTCTCCTCACACCATATCTCATGAAAAGACCCTTGAATGGACACACAGGCACGCATGCATGCACAAATAAACAAATACACATGATGATCCCACTGAGACTGATGTGTGTGGGGGTGTGCATCTGTGGGTGTGATGGAAAGGGAATCCTCTAACTTGTCCACAACTGGGTGAAATGTAATCTTTCACATTAATATACCTACCCTCCTCCAGCATGGCTCATTGTCACAGCAAATACAAAATAAACACCAATGCAGGATAGACATTTTCCTGAAATCTCTACTTCACAGAGCAATCTTAAAAATACGCAATGTCAAGATGTCTGGTTTTGTTCTGAGGGCACAGTAAGTGTTTGCCTGATTGTCACTTAACATTATTTAACATAACATTATTATCTTAACATCAGTATTATTTTTATTATTAATAGCTTAGTTTACTCACCTTTTATATGTTTTTTTTAAACCACGATCTTTTATTAAATTTTGTCTAGTTTGACTAAAATAAATCTGAATATTTTTAGTATTTTATGCCTGAAAGCATTAATATCTATAGCTTGATCATGATCAAATGATTGACCACAGTATATCTTGTTAATAGAGTGTTAAATGTAACAAGCTATATCACTTGAGAAGTGAGCTCATCTAACTGTTAGATCTTTACAACTATTGCATATTTAGATTAAAATCTGCTGCTTTGTTAGTTTTTAGCTTTTGCAGTTTCTTTCACGTGGATGGCTTGGGCAATACTCCATGGAACATATAGCAATACAGGACTGATATCAGTAAACACCAATACAGAAAACATACTTTTTGTGGAAAAAGGAAGAAAAGAATTCTGAATATTTTGAGCATAAAAAACACAGTTGACCCTCCCTACTGTCTTTGATGAGTTTAAGAACCAGTTGGAATGAATGACAGTGCGATGTGAAAACATTGGGCCTTTTCCTAGACCTGGGTTAAGCCCAGTAAATTGCAGTGCAAAAATTGAATCAGCAGTGGATTATTGTGTCTAAGATTGGGGTTAATCTAGGTCTGGGAGACAGGTCCTTAACTAAATACACAGTGTATTATAACAAACTCAGACATCCAGACTAATAATAGATGCAATGTTTTTTCTTTCACTTTTTATTTTACATTTACACAGGAAAATCAGTATGGCTATACTCCCATAGCACCTCCATTCAGCATTAGTCCTACAGAGTGTGATCTTTAACCCTACTGACATCGGGCTCAGGCCCAGTGTGTGTGTGTGTGTGTGTGTGTGTGTGTGTGTGCGCGCGCGTGTTAATCACTGAATCCCAGTGAGGCTTTCAGGTCCCTTTACACAGAACTGTTTATCAGCTGTGTTGTTAGTGTTGCCCTCACTGCTATTTGTTCAGTTTAGTTTTATTCATGTCGCACTTTTTCATTCTACCAAAGCAGCATCCAGAGATGGGTGCAACTCCCAAATGAGTGTCACCAAGGGAGGTTATGATAAATTCCTTAAGAGGACATAGAAGGTAAGCCAGGTGAGCATTTCATAACAGGAACTTAGACATGAACATGATTAAATGCTAAACTAAAAAAAATCTGATTAACACTTACATTTAACATTTTTACATTATAGTTCATGTTTTACCTTGAAAAATAAGTAACTCAGCATTTTATGGCAACTAGGTGACTTTCTTTACAATAAAACAGTACAGTGCAGAAGTAGTAAATTAAGCAGTTAATTACATAACTACATAATCAGAAATTATATACACAAATTTGCTTGTTTCAGTGAGCTATGAAAAATAAAACTAGTATAAAATTATATTAAAAAAAGCATCCAAGGCATTAAACTGCAACACTGAAATGGTTTCATTGTCACACCAGGACACATCAGGTTCATGCACATAATTGACAAGAACATTCTATTGGTAAAATATGTTTGCAATTCTATGACTTGTTAAACAAGTTTCTTCTGCCTGTGAGGTATTAGTTGGTTTAGTGCCTTTTAATCTGTCCTGCCAGTTTCATCCCCAACAACGCAGGCGATAAGAGAAAGCTCCCGAGAACCAAACCTAGTTTTTCAATTTCACATTATAACAGTGGAGAGCTTGTGATTTCCTTAGAGAAAACAGATTTGGTGTGTATGTGTATGTGTGCACGCACGTGTCAGTGTATTACAGCATCAGGGCATGCGCATGGAGCACAGATACACAGAGATGTATCTGAGCAGCATGACCCAATTGTCTGGATTGCCAGGGTAAGAGGAGCTAATTATGGCATGCAGCATCATAATCTCATTGCTAGCAGTAATCACACCCCCATTCATCAATCATTACATCGAGGCATCATGGGGCAGAATCAGATCTAAAATCAAGTGAAGTGGGTTTATTGGCATTTCAGTCAAACACAGTACAGACTGCAATTAAACAATGTTCTTCCAAGACCATAGTGCAACACAACAAAAACATCAAGTGCAGACAGGGCAAAATCTAAAAAGAGTCCAAAGAGATTGTATTTACTGGCGCAGTTGACTTGAATTAATGCGATATGGCAGATGCTGTATTCTAGGAGCCGAGTCAATAGGTGTACAAAAACAGACTGTAGGTAGACAAATAGTAACTGTGCAAATAGGAGCAGAAGTGGCAGTTGAGGTGTAAGTTCAGGGATGTGTTCTGAACAGCTGTCCTCACTAATAGCTGTAGTGTTTTGCGATCCATAACAGGAGTGCCCATACCAAGCTGTGATCCAGCTACAGAAAAGACTTTATTAGTGGTAAGGAACGGGGGAGGTGCGCTCTCTTTAGTAAGTTGAGATGCTACTGGGCTTTCTTGGCAATAGAGCTGATGCTGAGTCCACGTGAGGTTCTCTGTGATGCGGTGAAACTTGGTGCTCTGGACGAGCTCTGGTGACGATTCTGTTTTGAGAAAGAAAGAGGTCAAGTTAGTTATAAGCAGCATGGTCCAGGACTTTGGAAAGGAAGGAGAGAAGAGTTACTGGTCTGTAGTTGTTGGTGTCCGAGTCCAGCGTGGGTATTTTAGAATTGATTTCACCGCTGCAGACTCGAAAGCAGATGGGACATGGCCAGTTACCTGTTAAGGCTTGGTCTAGTTTTTGTACCAGTCAAGCCACCATCTTGTTTCCAGAAATCCTTTATTATAGAATTATAAAATCAATAACAGCTCCAACACCGCTTCTCCCCCATTCATTCTACAGAAACTGGTCCGGTTCAACAGCGTGCCAGTAAAGAAAGGGGCGAAGCCACCTGTGATTCCAGTATGACCAGTCCAAGCTAAACATAGCCCGAAAAACTCGACAAATCTCGCTCAAAACAAAAACTCCAAAAGCACTTTCACAACCAGCCAGTTTATAGGACACAAAGCGAAGTGTCATAATTTACAATCGCTTCCTCTTGAAGAAATTCAGCTCAGACTCGCGCATCTCTTCAGGCCGTAGATTACATTTCCCATGGAAATTCTTATTTGGTGGACATTTATCCCCAACAAATGTCCTCGAAATATTCTGAAATGTCCCGAATGATGTCGGTGCGTTTCCCCTTTGAGGCAAAAAACTTATAAATCCAAATGCTCAGCCCAGACTCAGAGGCGTTTCTGATCTCAGACCAGCTTTCGCCGTATTTATACAGCCAAGGGAGAAGCCATACCCACAAATGACATATCGTTAGAATTCTCTTGATTTGCTACACTGCTGTACATGCAAATATCAGCTAGAGGATAAGTGGACCAAGTGATTGTCCGTCAAACCCGGAGTGCCTCATTGGGTCACCAGAGATTTTGGGTTGTAACTTCCCATAGGAGGGAAGGGGAGACTCGAACAGGCTCATTTGAATCCCAACGTCCTTCACTATTGGTTTCGTCCCAAAATCTTCCTTTTAATAAAAAATATATATATATATATATATCATACTGAAATAAATGATTTAATACTTCCGTTTCACCAGTGGAACGGCCACCTAGCGGCGGGAGGGTGGCGAAAGTGAACAGGCTACAGAGCCATTGACATAAGCGATATGTGGGATTAGATCTGAAGACAATCTGGAGCATACTCGATGGGATAGGGTTGAGCAGAGATGTGGTGGTTTTGCTGGAAATCAGAAGCAACGCCACAATCCTCAAGCGGTGAGAAGCCAGGAAACTGGGCAGCACTGGCTGTTGGGTGGCTTGACTGGTAGGAAGGATGTCAAACTTCTCATCAAAGAACACAGCGAAGTCTTCTGGTGAGAGCTGGAAAAACAGGGAAAGATGGAGATTTAACCCTCTGGAGGTTAGAGGCCTGTCAGGCACTTTGCTACACCTTTACATTTTAGAAGTATTTCAAACTAAAAACATCTATGCAAAAGTGACACATGGTTACATTCTGGAGACCCTCACCAATAATATGCAAGTGAATGTAATTAGTTTTTTTTTTAACTAGTGTAAACATGACAAGACTATTTTCAGGAGGTCTTTAAACAAAAGTAAATAACATACCATAAATATACCTGAGCAAGGTTTTTGAAGTTTGAACCTTGTAAACATAGGTGTCTGCCTGTAGTTCTCCAGTGTGATTCAGGTCTCTGAGGGCCAGGAAGTGTAAAGAGTGGAAAGACACCAGTCCAGAGATGAAGTCAGCTTTCTTCATGCAAGACTGGCAATTCCACAGACCACCATGAATCACTGCAGAAGGCTGTGGACAAAAAAAAAAATATATAGATGAGGTTACTGTGGTTTCTCCTACACTGATGGGGAATGTATCTTTTTGGCCTGTAGGATACGAACAGGTACAGGTGTGAATTACATTTTCTGTTTTAGTAAACAAGTAAAACAGAAGAATAAAAATAAGGGATACTTAGCTGAGTGTAGAAGTGGAAAGTATGTGGATACTTTCCCCGGCAGTGCAACCACCACAGATGGAGTGCATCTCCTTTATACTTGTATGTGAGTAAGCCACGCCCACTAATTACACCAAGTGAGACTTATCTAGCTGGTTGCAAAGAAGCTAATCAAGCTAACCCCACCAGGGACAAAGGCAGCAAACAAACAATCAAAGTAGCAATCTAGAACAAAGGAAGTCAAAGTGGACAGCAAAGTAGCAGCGCAACAGAAGAAACTCAAAGAAGCTTACTAGATGACGATACAGCCAAGTAGACACCACAAGCACAGGCTGAATCTAGACCAGAGTGTATCTCCTTTATACTTGTAGGTGAGTATAAGCCACTCCCACTAATTACACCAGGTGAGACTTATCTAGCTGATTGCAATGTAGCTAATAACTCCTGGAGGAGTCGAATAGTGTGATGATGGTTAGGCCCAGCTTTTTTTGGAAAGCATTCCACTTTCTGGGAGTAAACTAGAGCCATAATTGGAGAGTAATTCTACTGGGAGGCTCTACTATGTGTGCAGGATATAGAGTTTGTCAGGAGGACAGCTGTCTAGAAATGGCTGATGATTTCCTTGTCTATGTCCCAAGTGACCAGGGCCACTATCATGAACTCAGGCAGAATTGGTTCTTATTCTGGAAAGTTCCAGTGGTAAGTGGGTACCAGAAGGGATGTCCAGCACCCTCTAATCACCAGCTTTCTAATGTTCCTTTGACAGTGAGCAGCTCACAGTTTCCTAGGTCATTCAGCCTCTGCTAACTTCCTAGAAAAGAAGGAACTGGGACTATATGCACTACCATGACACTGTGATCGCACAGCCCCCAGTCCAACCTCTGAGGCATCCACTTTCGCCACTTTATACAATCTGTTATACACCTCTTTGGCTAACAGGGTGAATTGTATTTTTTTAAATTTCTTTTAAGGAGGTCAGAAAGGGGTTGGCTGCCAAGCTGAAGTCCTAGATAAACCTGCAGCAAAAATTTATGAAACCCAGAAAGTGCTGCATTTCCTTAACTTTCCTCGGCTCTGACCACTCAGAAACAGCTTTCACCTTAGCCTTGTTCATGCTCACCCCTGCCTGAAGTTGCAACCAAGAAATGAAATCTCCAAATGGTGAAAATCACATGTTTCTGCTTTCACACATATTCTGTGCTCGAGCAGGCAAGAGAGGAACTGCAGAACATGAACCTTCTGGAAAGGTTTTGGAATACACCAGGATGTCATCAATGTAAACGATAACAAACCCATTCAGCATATCACAAAATGTGTCATTCATAAAGGCTTGGCAGATGGACAGGGCATTCACTATCTCACATGGCATCACTTAATACATATAGTGACCAGATGTGGTTGAGAACGCTCTGTTCCATTCATCTCCCACCCAAATTCAAACTAGATAATGTGCCCTCAGCAAATCCAATTTGGTAAAAATCTTAGCACTGCAAAGCTGTTCAATGGCTAATGGGATCAGAGGAAGTTGGTGTGGGTACATCACTGTGACTACATTGGACCCCCAGTAGATCAATTCTGGGTCGGAGTCTGACATCCTTCTTCTCTACAAAAAAGAAGCCTGCAGGAGGCAGTGAAGCGGACTGACTAATGAAGCCAATGAGGGGAGAGGCCAATAAGGGGAGAGATGGGTTGTCCTGGTGTGTTAGCATTTCTAGAATTTGACATGACAAATAACATTCTGGTGACCATGATAAGATAGAACCTGTTCTCCAATCAATGACCAGATTGTGTTTATTGAGGCATAGTAGGCCTAAAACCATAGGGTGCTGAGATTGCAGGAGTATTCAAAACTAAATGTGCTCTGTATGCTGTGGTTCAATGTGTACTGAATTGGTACAGTAACCTATTTTACTAGAGTACTGTTGACCAGTTTACCATTCAGGGACAGGATGAGCTAAGGATGAGTTAAAGCAACCGAGGGAATAACAACAGAAAGAACAAAAGACTGGGAGATGAAGTTGCTCAAAACACAGAGACAGAACAATTATTGACAGGTACAAGAATGGGAATTACAAACTGATTTACAGACAACATTTTTTCTGACACCACATTTTCCCGTACCTCCTTCATACTCCTGATGGGTCATTGTCTTCCCTAGTGTCCCTAGCCCCCACAGCCCCCTATCTTGCCAAAGGCTCCTCTCTCCAGTTGTCAGCTAGGAAGCCCCAGCTGCATAGACTCAAGAGCCCAGGTGTGGGACAATTAGTGGAACTGGGGAGCCATGTATGGATGCAAGAAGCTGGATGGCTGGAGCGACGCTGCTTAGCCCAGAGATGTTGGTCAAGGCAGATGGCCAGCCATATGATGCGATCCAGCCTGAGGCCTGCATTGCGACTGTAAGTAAAGTGACTATTCTGTCATATGTGTACACACCACATCACAAAAGTCTTCCCCTGTGAAGAGAAGCACAGGGGAAGGGCAGCCAGGAACACACCACCTGGAAAGCAGTGTGTGGGGACAGTACCTTGCTCAAGGGTACTTCAGATGTGGTACTAGCAGTCTTGGGATTCAAACCCATGACTTTCCGTAACCACTAGGCCACCAGCTCACTATAGCTGCCCAAATCTATATTTTACTGTGACCAATTTGTGTGACTGTTTCATTACTCTAGTTGAAAAGGGGATCTCATTGGTAAAGAAGGGGAAGTTTTTGGGATAATGTTAGGCATTAGTTATCAATAGATGAACCCTTCCATTCTAATATTATGGTCAGCCACCACTGTTAACTATGAATTCCTTATTTGTGGTTTTGTGTTTTGACCCACATTCTGATTTCCTGGTTTTCTGACTCCTCCTTTTGTATGTGCTCACTGTCTGTGATGCCTATTGTCCCATATCAAAGTTGCTCCGGCAATTTTGTCAAGCTTTATGTTATGCCATATAAAAACTGAGGAGGCAAAAACTAATTTCTCCTGACAATAAAAATTAAGATGGAGGTGCTCCACTTATTCACTTATGCACACCACGCACTATGCAGAATCAGACCGACCTGGCTGCTCTTGTTTCTGTGCCACACCCAAACTCAACTGCCAGAATCCCTGCCATTTCTTTCTTTTCTGGAAGTGACATATTAGACCATATTAGGCAGAAATGTTTGCAAATCTCACACAAGCCACACCCTCTTAACAGTCCAAGTCTATAACTCAGCATGTATCAGAATGACATCACTGCACAGACACCATAATGTCATCATCACTCTGGGGTAGTTTGGGGATAAAAAGAAAAAACAAAACAGAAAGGAAGAAAAGAACAAAAACGAGAGTGAAATATTCAAGGGTAGGTGCTGATGGGTTTAACTAAGTATGCTTTTGCATGTGTGTGTGTTTCACATAGGCCAGAGCACACTGCATGGTAGACTGGGTGGATCAGGTTGCTGGAGGGAGAGAAGAAAAAGAGAGAGACAGATAAAGAGAGAGAGGACAGAGAGTGAGATTGAGCATCCACCCTTGCCTCAGGCAGCTATTTTTAGGCCCCAGAGCAGATCGCTGGCATTCGCTCAAGAAGGATGGCAATGTCATCCCAGTAGAGAGCACAGGAGAGAGGGGGTCATAGAGGGGAGAGAGAGAGAGAGGGAAAACTAAGAGAGAGAGAGAGCAATAATAAATTGTCATTCAGGAGACCTTTGGTGTAAAATATCCAGAGGTGGCAGAAACAGAGCAGCTAGAGGTCATTATTCTCTTTACTCCAAGCTCAGCCAATCAGCTTTCAGTGCTGTAGCTGGCCAGGTGATGTCATCGGCAGTGGGAGAGATGAAGGAGCAGAGTGGCCCTCCTGCTGTGAAAAGATGTATTTTCTCCAATATGAGGCTAAAATATAAATAGGAAAAATATTTACTGAGCCATTTGAAAGACTTATGAAGAAAGTTAATACTTTCAACAGGTGCAGTAACACCTTTAGAGGGCAGCAATGAGTAATGACAATTTATTTGACATTGAGCTGTTTCTGTCCATTTTTCCTCTGTTTTGCAGAACAAACTATTGCTGATCAAGTTCATGTTACAAAAAACATCAGATCCACAGAAACACAGTTTACTGAATGTTTTACTATTCCAGATAAAGATACATTTTACAAGCCTGAACACAGACATAAAGTGCACCAGAATCCAAACTGGAATGATATGATATGCTGACAGCTATTTTAAGAATTAAGAGCACTAATGTTATAACACTGTCTGTTTCTGTTTTACCAATTCATAAATTAACACATATAGGTCAACTTTTCTGTAGTACCATATGACGGTATGGTAACAAGTTGCACATTATGTCATCATTTTAATTGTTAAGTGAAGTGTACCCAAGAACTTCTGTTTTGTACTTGTTACCCTTCTTGTTAGGCTGAGATGAGGTGGAGTTAGAAACACTGTGGAGTTTGACTAGCCAGAGATGCATTCTACCACCAAGTGTACGTACATGTAAATACATGTAAAGACGTGAGTAAAATGAGGCTGTAGGAACTGACCAGGAGATGACTCAGTTGTGGCTTGAAGTTTACTAAAACTTGTTTTACATGTATAAGCAGTTCAAGGTTGGCATTGAGTGAACAGGCGAGACAGAGAAAATCCAATAACACACAAAAAAAAATCAGGTACAGTCAGAGAGGGGCAAAAATTATCATCAGGGAAAAACAAAATCCAAGACCCAAAAAAACAGGGCAAAAGCCAGAAGCAAGGCAATAACCATAAGCCTAGGTTCAATGTATAGTCAAAGCAAACCTCACAGAGCCCCTCCTAGTTGTGGCTCCTGGTACAACAGACCCAGACATCAATGTTGATTGGCTTGTCTCTTCTGAATTGATACTGATTTCTTGAGTGTGTCTCCAGACTTTCTTACATAGCTTGGTCTAGTGATCAGCAGCAGGGATTTCTGTGAGGGAATCTGTCTCTGGAATAACCAAGGGCTGGTAACCATTTTAGTGGAAGAGTGATGCAATGAATTATGTGCAAATTCAACCTATGGAAAAATTTGGCCCAGTTGTGGTGTTCTTGACTACAAAACAAATTAAGCATTCAGCCAATGTCTATGTTAAACTTTTCAGTTTGTCTAGTAGTCTGAGGATGGTACACCTTAGTTTATGGCAAAAGACCCTCCGGACATGTGATATGAACTGTGTACCACAATCTGATGCTTTTCTTATGGACCCCATAAAGTTTCAAAACCTGATGAAATAATATGTTAGCTAGGTTCGTAAATGAAGGCAACTTTTTAAAGGGGTTAGATGACAGACCTTAGAAAAGCAATCAACCACCATAAAAATCACTGAATTTTCAGAGGATGCAAGGAGGTCTACAACATGGCGATGTGTGACCGAGGTCTAGCAGGAGTTCATAGGGGATGTAATCCATAAAGTTTGCATTAGAGGTTTGAAGCATGCACATATTGAACATGTGTTCTTTCACAGTTCTTTCACATCTTGGATTATTTCTGGATATTCAGTTGATCTCCTGACACTGTGGTGCCCCACTAACCTGAAGGAAGGAATCCACATGGTCAGGTTTTTGCAGTATCTGATGGAATGAACATTTTACTTGGGGGGGTGTCATTTGGAGGTGTGTAGTGGTCATTTGCTTTCTTAATCTGATCTACTATTCCCAGGAGATGGGTGCCATTATACATTCTAGAGTGAAGATGTTTAATGGTCCTTCAATGTCATCTACCAGCGCACAGCCATGAATCCAGCTGAGTTTGCTACCTTGTGTGATGTTGTTATGCAGCAGGCTGCGGTGATCGCATGGTTGGAACATGACGTGATTGGCTACCTACATCAGGGAGAGTGCTCTGTGAGCTGGTATGCGGTCGACTTTAGAACACTGGCCGTTCAAACCAGCTGGGGGGATGCCGTGCTCCAGCCTTCTACAAGGGGTTGGCTCCCTGTATGAAGGATGAGTTAGCCAGGCGAAAGCTTCCAGTCACCATTGATTGCCACCACGGAGACTGTGGCTGTAGATTTTCCACTTCATATTACAGACTCACATCCAGGTGACCCACCGACGGATCGTCTCTGCTGTGTTTGTGGATTTGGGTGCAGCCGGGAACTTTATCGATCATGCTTTTGTTGCCCAGCTGGGTGTGATGTTAGAGGCGTTATCGTGGCCTATTTCTATTGCCGCCATTGATGGCCCAACCCTCTCTACAAGTCCCATTATGCATCATAGACAGCCGCACTGAATGGATCCAGTTTTTTGTTACTACACTCACCTCTCCTCCTCTGTTGTTGTAGTTCCCCTGGCTCCACTTATTTCCTGGACCAAGAACAAGATTCTTCAGTGGGGTCCATTCTGTCAGGAGCTTTGTTTCCGGGCAAAGGCCGGGATGTGCTTAGGGGAGTGCAAGGCCTCCAAAGTTGACCTGGAGGCCATTCCTGTCCCATATCGTGACCTGGCAGATGTCTTTAGTAAGAGAAAAGCCAGCACATTACCACCTCATTGACCTTCTGCCGGGCGCGATACCGCCTTGTGGCCGTCTTTATTCTCTCCATTCTCTTTTCGTAACAGAACAGTGGGCAATGGAATATTATATTAATGAGGGTCTTCGGCAGGGGACTATTTGGCTGTGTGGTTCTTTTTTGTAAAGAAAACAGTTGGGGGCCTCCATCCATGTATTGACAATAGGGGGCTCAACTGCATAACGGTGAAGGACAGGCACCTGCTTCCACTCACTAATACCGCCCTAAATGCTCTCTCTGGTGCTACAATATTCACTAAACTGGACCTCAGAAGCACCTATAATCTGGTGCGCTTCAGGGAGGGCCTATGAGTGGAAGACGGCTTTTATAACACCTACAGGCCATTATGAAACCTTAGTAATGCCATTTGGCTTGTGTAATAGTCTGGCAGTATTCCAGCAGCTGATCAATGACGTGCTGAGGGACACGTTAGGCCAGTGGGTCTTCGTATACCTAGACAACATATTGATATACTCTAAAACCACCGAAGAACATATCCAGCACGTCCAAGCGGTACTCCAGAGGCTGCTGGCCCACCAACTTTACTGTAAGTTGAAAAAATGCACTTTCCACCGGCGTTCAACCACATTCTTGGGTTTTATTACACCTGTTGGTGTGGCCATAGATCTCCAGAAGCTGGAGGCTGTGCGTAATTGTCCCCTACCCAAAATGCTTAAGCAGCTCCAACGTTTCTTGGGTTTTTCAAACTTCTAGGAAGTTCATCCAGGAGTTCAGTTATGTTGCAGTACCTCTGACCACTCTCACCCAGCCATCCAGAATATCATTTCATCTCAATTCATCTGCTGTTCAGACCTTCCATCGACTGTGCCTGCTTTTCACCTCAGCTACCATCCTTCTTCATCTTGATCCAGCTAAATCATTCATTGCGGAGGTGGACGCTTCAGACGTGGGCGAAGGAGCCATCCTCTCCCAGTGAGGTCCAGACCAGAAACTGCATCCTTGTAGTTTCTTCTCCAGGAAATTTAATTACACTCAACAGCGGTACAGGGTAGGGGACTGCAAGCTGTTGGCCATCGGTCTGGGCCGATCGTCAAAACCTCATATCCATACAGCAAGTGAGACAGGCAAGTGAACAGGCAGGCGCGGTGGGTGCTGTTTTTTGAACAATTTGATTTTCATCTTTCTCACCGCATGGGGTCAAAGAACGTTAAGGCTGATGCACTGTCACGCCAACATAAGATGGAGGTTCACGGGTGGTCCCCGCGTCTGTCCTCCCTTCTCGACTCATCATTTCTCCTCTGCGATGAGAGCTGGAAGAGCATATCCGCCAGGCGCGCACCTTGGAGCCTCCTCTGGCATACACCCCACCTGGACGTCTCTTTGTTCCAGAAGCCATGAAGTCCAAGGTTCTACAGTGGGGTCATGTTTCCACCTTGGCTGGGCACCCAGGAGTCCATCAGACTGTCACTTTCATGAAAAGAGCTTTTTGATGGCCCACTATGGGTAAAGACATGCATACCTACATTCAGGCTTGTGCAGTGTGCGCCCAGGTGAAATCCTCAAACCAACCAGCTCCAGGTGAACTTCTGTCACTGCCTGTTCCTCGCCACCTGTGGTCACACATCACACTGGTCTACGGTCTGCCGGAGTCGAGTGGAAAGGACATTAACTTAACTATCGTGGATCGGTTTTCCAAGGCTTTGCACCTGGTGGCATTAGCCGCATTCCCCACTGCCAAAACCACAGTGGATTTGATTTTAGAACACGTAGTCCACTTGCATGGGTTCCACAGGCACATCATCTTGGACAGAGGGCCCCAGTTACAACCAAGTTCTGGCGGGTCTTCTGCCATCGGATTGGTTCATCCAGCGGTCTCTCCTCAGGATACCATCCCCAGACGAACAGTCAGATGGAGCAGGCCAACCAACAGCTGGAGCGCTTTCTGATTGGCAGCGCTCCTGGTCCCGGTACCTTATTTGGGTTGAGTTGTCTCACGGGTCTCCAAGTCTCCTCCGCTATTTTCTTTTCCCCTGTGTCTCCCCAGGTTTCTGGAATAGGAAGTCCCTCACCATGTGGAACTGGTCTCAATGCAGACAGAATGTTGGGGTAGACAATTCTCGACTTCTTTTGCTTCGTTATTCCGCCAGAAAGAGGATGAACCAAGCAGAAGTAACAGGCATTTGTGTTGTTACTTGGCTCTTTCCACACCATGGGGACTGCAAACAGCATTGATGTTTTTGGCCATTTAACCACTGTGAAAGCTGTGTTGTACATGAAGCACAGCATATATGCGGGACCAAAGGCTTGTCTTGGTTGCCAATCTTGCATCCGAAGTAACATTGATATGCCTTCTTAATTTGAGAAGTGATACTTTTCTTCTGGTTGGCAAATGTCACTTCCCCACAAATATAGCAAAAATTGTCCACAGTATTAACACACTTCCAAGGCATTATTGTTCTGTATTGTAACTAAATGGATAAAATAACAGTTTTATGTAACAGTAGCTTAAACTGTATCCCACGAAGTCTGAAATATTTTAAATGCTCAACCTTTCCAACTGGGCTTTATATAGTGCACTGCTGACGTCAGCTTACTTCAGCAGCCGCCTGGCAGTAGTACTGCATCAGAAAATGATGCAATAAACTCTGGATGATGTGTGCATGATGGTATTATGCAATATGATGCAATATTACATCATTCTAGACTTATTTAGGATGTTGTTACAATCCTACTGGATAAATTTACATGGTGAAAAATGAACTATTTGAAATATCTTCAAAACAAGAGCCAATAAAATTTTTTAGTGGTCGTTTTCGTGTTCAGCACACCATGATACTTCAGATTAGGACCTTTTTAAAGTCAGTAACAATTTCAGTATTGACCAGTGAATTATTCCTAACCCTTTTGTGGATGCATCCATCCTACTATAAAAAGAAGTTCCAGAGTAGCGTGGACCAAAACTGGAGCATCTGTAAATAATACTTTCAAAGACATGTTGGGCTTCTGGGGTCTGGTGTAGAAAGATGTGATTGGGGCTGCTACGGACCTGAAATTTTTGACTGAACCTGATTTTTTAAAATCTGATAATAGGATGAATTCTAATAGGGTTGTATGTGCTCCTGAGGTCTAATTTCATAAAAATCTTACTGCCCCAAACATTATCTATGGTAGAGAGAATTAAATAGAAAAGTTGCTTATCACATGATAATCAATCCATGGATGAAGTCCTCCATCTTTCTATTTAACAAAGAAAAGACTAGATGCAGTAGGTGATGAATATATCCTTGCTGATAAGCTTTGGTGATATATACATCTAGGGCTTTTTGGTCAGGCATGAAGAGAGGATAGACACATTCCTTGGGTAGAGGAGTAAAGCTGTGATTGGGTCTGATACAGAGCTGAAATTTTGAATGAACCTCTGATAATTGTTTGCGAACCTCAGGAACCTCTGTACTTCCATTATGGATTGGAGAATGGGCTGAATATATCCTAGTTGGAAAGCTTTGGTGATATATTCATCTAATTCTTTCTGAACAGGCATGAAAAGAGAATAAACATGCACCTTGAGTAGATGAACTTCATGAAGGAGTTCAATGGCACATTCACTGATTCATTGAGGAGACCATTTCTGAGCTTGGACAGAGGAGAAGACTTATTTAAGTACTGCATATTCAGAGGGAAAATCTACTGTTTAGTTAATGTTTGGGCTTTCAAGGGACATGGCTTAGACAGAAATAATTATACAGCAATCAAGACATTCAATTTCTGTATCTTTTCCATAGCCCAACTAATGTGAGGGTTATGGAGTCTTAACCAGGTGTGTCCTAAAATGTTGTGTGTTTTAGGGCAATGCATGACTCGCAATTCAATATCTTCTTCATTATCCAATAAGCCACTTTATAGGCTGTATAACCTTCTCAACTACTCCCTCTCATATTGACTGTACGTTTATTGTCAAAATCGTGAGAGGTGGCAATACTTGTGGTAGGGGATTCCTAGATTATTTGTAAGGGTCTCATCTGTAAAATTCCTGGCCAAGCCTGGGTCTAATAGAGCAGACAGCAATATATGTTGATCTTTCCAGTTTATGTCCACCAAAACTTCTACTTAGTCTTGGCTGCAGAGAAATTTACAGGCACTCACCATACTTGTTCTTGGGGTGAACAGGGTTTGACTGACATTCAGGAGCTCCACAGTAAATACAGCGGATGACTTCACCAACATTTTCTTTCTTTGGGGTTCAACATTTTCTTTCTTTGAGTCTTCCCGATTTGTATCAGATTCCCTAATTCAAAATTCCAAAGTGTTGGCATTGTCACTTGCACTGAAGATTATTCAATCTAATCAAAAGACAAATCATTTGTTCCAATGTTAAATTTTCATCCAGACATGCTAATTCCATTTGAACTCCATTTTAAGTGTCGGTACATTGACTCAGATCACAGCCGTGAGAGTTCGAAATTGCAATGTAAACTCAGCGAATGTATGGTTGTCCCTATTAGTGAATCAGTCACTCCACAGCTCCCCATCCAGAGATAGGGTGGTCAAATAAATGACCGAAAATGGGCCAGAAAGATGTCTACTGACCTCAGCTTGACTTAGATCTGATTCCAAATGGCAATTAACCACTTCAGTGCTTTATTCCTGAGTAAAGAAATCAAAAACAATATTTTGGCTTTCTCAGAAGAGAAATATTTGGCATGGTGGACCAGATACACAGAACATTGCAGTAGACAGCCTTGGCATTTATCAGTATTACCATCATATCATTCAGGCACTGGAAAGGGAACTGGTAGAAGCATGGCAGGAAGTCGCATGGCTTCAGTAGTTTCTGTTGGGGAAAACAATTCCATCGTTTGAGTAAAATGTCATGATTTTCCACCATGGCTCCTTGGTGGGCCAATGTGTGGAATGTTGTTGGCTTCTAAATAGTCAGTAGTTGACAAAGTATACTGTAAGAACTGACCAGTTGTGGTGTGATGTTTACTAATATAAAGTTGTTGTGCTCTGTGACTTAAAGCCAAAGGCAGAATGAGATTAACCAGAATTTGGAGCTCCTCCACCATTGCTTTTGTTGTTTGTGATTACTGTTAAGACTGCCATCATGTGAGAAACCATATCTCCACCACACTACCTAAAAAGATCTGTACCTACTTTCATGGATATCATTGGCCGTTTGGAAACAGACACAGGTAGTTGTCTACAGTGTGGTTGCACATTCTTAGTAGCAGCTCTTTGACATCTATGCATCATTTACTTTTTAAAAACACATGAATTTATATCTTTGTGTTTACATTTCATTTCCTTTTAGTTCATGCTCTCATTTCCCTTTTTCTTTATCTACTTTTCTGCCAAGTAACAAATTAATACTATAGCCACATGTATTTTGTTATTATTATTATTATTATTATTATTATTATTATTATTATTATTATTATTATTATTTTCAAAATGTGATGTTTTTCCTTACTTGTGTTAACATCTGACTTGTTTTTGTTTTCTCTTTGACAGGGTTTGTTAAGGTGTGTAACTTAGCTAACAGTAATTTGGTTTAAAGCAGATGTTGATTTTAAGTTTATCTTTACAGGTATGAAGAACAGATGTGGACTACTAAAGCACTGATGGACGTCGCTCTGGATAAGAGCAACGTACATAATCTGGATAATACACCATCATGGTAGTTTGTAGAGCAAGTTTCAAATATAATTACCAGGTCTCTAACAATATCAACATTGTATAAACAGTTGAATGGTGAATGGCTGAACACCCATACATTTAACTCTTAGCAGTGTCATTGAAAAGACTACTTTTTTGGAGCTTTCCCTCTTTGCTTGTCTTCCTGGGTCTGAAAATGACAGCAGAATAAACCGTGTCTTAGTACAAAAGCAGGAGAAAGCAGGTTTTAAGATCAAGTTGAACTTTCCTATAATCTTTTATCTGTAGAAGTGTATTGTAATTTTACAGCAATTAGTACTAAACAAGGGAAATTCTGTCAAAATGCAGATTCAAAATGTTAAATCTTATTGAAACGTTTTGAATCTGCCTGAAAAAACACTTTGAACTTGATACAATGTTACATGTAATTCATTACTAATGAGTTAATGATACAATTAATGGGGCATGCTGAGAGGAACAGGTTGCACTGTACACTGAAACCATTCCATTATATATTGATCCCTGCTGGCATAAAAAAATAACAGTAGAATTATGCACTTGTCAGGCTTAAATGTAAAGTAAAACAATAATGGTAGGCATTGAGGAGTTTGATTCATCCTCCTTATATCCTGGTAGATGATACCTAATGAGCCATAACAGAAGATGTAGATAGTGTCGATAGTATCCACCTCCGAACCACAGCGGGCTCCAGCTGTCCTTGTGTTACATATGGGGCAATAAGACACTGCAGACAGTGTCATTTGAAACCATTTGGGAGGACAGCAGCTCTACACTAACAGCAGTAATGTCAAGGGTGTGTTAGATACATGCACTCTACACACTCGTCACTGGCCCTTTGGGCACTAATGGCCGTTAGGGTTTAGGTAAGGCGGCATCCCGAGGAATGACATGAACCATGCAGGCATTTATTAAGCATTACAAACAAACTCCTGGGTAGCTGAACTGCCTCTGAAAGTGTCAAGCTGGGCTGGATGAATCATTTGTTTGATTCATGCTGCTGTGTTCTTACTAGTTGGGAAAGTAGTACCTATTATGTAAAATTTCTATTAGAAATGTTGCTCCCCCTGTAAATTTCATGCTTGAGCTCCTTGCCTTCTCTCATTAGAAGAACCTGGCACTCCGAATCTCATTCATGCTTCTAGGCAGCTGGATGGCCTAGTGGTTAGGGCGTTGGCCCTTCAATCAGAGGTTTGGGGTTCAAATCCCAACTGCCAGTGTCACAGCTGAGGTAACATTGAGCAAGGTACCATCCCCACCCACAGCTCCCTGGGTGCCTTCACTTGGTGAATGGGTTAAATGCAGAGAAATTATTTCACTGTGTGTTGTACTTGTATGACTATGCAGGTGATAAATGAAGATTCTTCTTCTATTTGACAGTTGCAGTTTTTGGCTTCTTTTCTACCAACAGCCTTTGAATTACCGTCAACAGCTAGGTATTTCTCAAACTTTTATTTAAAGAGACAATTTATTTAAAGACCAAATTCCGATTACATATCAAGAAAATCTCTGTGGGTCCTCATTAGCCTAGATGACATTATGTGTGTAGTTCAGTTAGTAATTCAATTAGAATTATAGGGTTATTCAGTCCCGCTTTATATTAACCCTTCAGCATTTTTTTAATGGTTCTACCCATTGCTACGTAAGTGTTTTTGCTCATGTGCCAGCATTCCACACTAAAATTTGTTGCTTTGTGTAGTGAAGTGTTTCTGGCCAGTAAGTGTTTGATATAATGTCTATCAATTTTCTAAAATAAAGATGTTAATTTTCTAAATTTCTCCTCATCATTAAGACAATATTAGCTTGGGTGTTAGTGTCATTCATTTGACTTTGACTCATTATTTGTTCAACAGCTTGATTATATTTGTTGAACAACAGCATGAGCTGTGGTTGCGATGGTTCTAATGCAAAAGCAGTGGTGAACGAATAAGGCAGAACATAAATATTCAATAAAGATGGTTTATTAGAGCATATATAATGAAAACAACAGCTTGGCAGTGTCCTTTGCTGGAATTGCTTTGACGCATGTCAAGCATGCACACTAGTAGCGCAAAATGAAATGATTTCTCACACAGCATTGCTTGTGAAATTAATTTTTTTGTTGTATGTGTTCTTGAGTGTACTGCACAGTGCTCACTCGGTTTGTCAGTTTGTCGTATTCAACTGCTTGGACACAGCCCAAGTATAGTGCAATTTAGTTGTGAAGTGACTGTCAAATGTTAAAAGGTGTAAAAATAAAGCTCTTAATGTAAAGATGATGGCATATAAGCTATAATCTTGAATCACCTTGCTTTGTAAAATGTTCCAAAACACACCAGTACACAATGGTACACCAGTACACATTGGGAACATGTTTAATAAAACCAATTAATAAGGACACTTCAGAGTCAGATAGAACTTTTAGCAATCTCATACAACTCTTTAAACAGGTTAAAAAAAGTTTTTGCTTACACCGCAAATTATAAAAATAGACAAAATTCAGGCCTGAGAGTGCTGCAACAGATTTTAAGTATGCAACGTTTGTTGTCAATTTTGTCTATTGTCTATTGGTTTTCAAAAAAAGTGTACATGTCGGCATCTACATCTACATCTGCATGAGAGCTGATGTGCAAAGCAAATTTTGGGGGTTTAAGCTTCTATTTATTGTTAGTTATATTAGCCTTTTTGCTCCAGTTCTGAAAGAGAAAGTAGAGAAGTAAACTTCAAACATCAACCCTTTCTTTACTTTAACTACAACCCTTTCTTTAGTTTAACTGAAATAATGCTATGCTATTCCTACAGTAGATGTGGATATTAATGTTCATGTATGATTATGACAAATTGTCACTGTATGTGTTTCCTTGGCAGTTTAGGTAACTTGGTCCAGAGCAGGTTGTATAAATAGCTTGTATTACTCATGTTTCAGGTGTCTTTTATAAATGCTGTTTCTTGCTTTTTAATGGCATTTGACATAAGATCAGTGTGTGTTTACCTCACTGTATGTCTGTGTGTGTGTATGTGCAACCAGTTGTAAAAAAACACGAGGATCATTAACAAAACAGTGTGGGAGTATAGAGAGAAAAGAACACTATATCAATGTGAAAGGGCCTGTATGTTGGAAAACCAAAAAGACACGTTAAAAATATGTCCTTTCTGCAGGCCTCCTAGGGCTATTCTACTGGTGGGAAGGAAACTGATTTTTATTAACATAATCCAATCAAGTATTGTAATTCAAGTAAAATAATAATAATAATAATAATAATAATAATAATAATAACAATAATAAAAATTAAGGCCGAATTGAGGGACCTAATGAGCAGTGTGGCTACTGTTAAAATGGGGTAAAAGTTAAAAAACAGCAACAGATGTTTCATTCCAACTATTCACATTGAAGTAACATGAAATGTTTCTGGCCAAACTGCTTTTTTTAATTGTAGCACAAAACAGAGGAGTCTATCAGAACAGAGATGATTTACATTAATATTAAGCTTCAGAGAACAGTTACAAAAACAGTGTTTAGTTTGAATAAAAAAGTTTCAGAAAATGATTTTAAAAAATGTGTAAATATGAATGTTACATAAAACCAGACACACATTAAAGATCAGGGTAAAAATATGTATATAAAAGAAAAACACAACATAAGGGTCCTTCCTGTCAAAATGACCTTCACTTTATGTTGCATTTACAAGATGGAACTAAAAACACATTTTTGTGACTCAATGTCACATATGGCTGTGTCCCGTCCAAGGAGGCGCAGGTGCAGACTTCCATTTTACTATGATACTTTATTAATAAACAAAAACAAAACCAGGCACAAGGGCCGATACTCTTTACAAAACACAAACCCTACACAGAACTGAACCAATGAAACTCAAACCTCACTTTCTCTGAGCACACCGTTCAGCTGAAACTAATAATAAACAAACCAAAACCGGTGTGCTTTTGTCAAAATACAAAACCCCACAGAACTGAAAAACATGACAGAACCCACCTCCCAAAGGCACCCCTCCGGGGTGGCCAAAAGTCCACCAGGCCTCCAGAAAGGCAGAGGAGATGGGAAACGTGGCCTTTGTGAGCCCGACAGAGCCGCCTTCCCCTCGCTGCTCTTCGTGCTGGCCACTTCGCTGGCCAGGATGGCTAGCGTGGGTCCCCCACGTCCACACCCAAGGATCCACTGTGAGCCCCACAGAGCGGCCTTCCCCTCGCTGCTCTTCGGGCTGGCCGCTTTGCCAGCCAGTGCAGCTTGTGTGGGTCCCCCACGTCTGCACTCGAGGATCCTCTCAGTGCCCCTCCCCAAAATATTTAGGGGAGCACCCCAGTCTTGCATTGAGAGCTTCCCAACGGCGTGCATTTAGCACTCCCAGGGTCTTAGGCCCGCACCAAGGCAGCGGCTGCGGCAGAATAGGGGCTGGGGTCGCTGCCTCAGGAGCAGGAGCTGGAACGGGAACAGAATCAGAATCCAGGGCCTCAGGAACAGGATCAAGAGCTGGGGCCTAAGGAACAGGAGCCAGGGCCTCGAGAACAGGATCAGGAGCCGGGGCCTAAGGAGCAGGAACAGGAGCCGGGCCTCAAGAACAGGAGCCAGGGCCTCAGGAACAGGAACAGAAGCTGGTGCCACAGGGACAGAAGCCAGAGCCACAGGGACCAGGGCCACAGGGTCAGGGACAGGAGCTAGAGCCGGGGCCACAGGGTCAGAGGCAGGTGCTGGGCCCACCGCTCCTGAGACCAGTATGGGAACCGGTGCAGTAGCCACAGCTTCAGGAACAGCTGCTAGGGATGAGACCACTGCTTCAGGGACTGGGACAGGTGCTGGGCCCACATCTTCGGAGACCGGTACAGGAACCGGTGCAGGGGCCCCAGCTTTGGAGACCGGTACGGGAACCGGTGCAGGAAACACAGCTTCGGGAACAGGTACTAGGGCTGGGACCACCACTTCAGGGACTGGGACAGGTGCTGGGGCCTGGACCAGTCGCGGGGCTGGCGTTGGAGGCTTGAGCCGCTGTGGAGCTGCCACGGACTGGAGCCGGGGCAGACACAGACTTCCATTTTACTATGATATTTAATTAATAAACGAAAACAAAATCAAAACTGTCAGCAGTAACTGGCAGGATTTGTTGCTTTATCAAAATCAGATTAATATTGAATATAATGTTGATTGATCATAATCTAAACACAACTAGAAGTTTTACACTATATCAAAGTGTATTATTTCCAAAAAGTCTCACTTTTTTCTTTTATTCCTACATATGAGCAGTTGGAGTTGCAAATGATTGCAGGGGGATGTCAGGCATCACCTCACTATCACCACATGCACACACCGCAGAAAACTTCACACAAAACCTTCCACCCCCATACCTTGACCAAAGACATTTCATTAAGATTTTTATAAAGCTGGAGAGAGAGAGAGAGAGAGAGAGAGAGAGAGAGAGAGAGAGAGAGAGAGATTTGTGTAGGATGTGAGCTCAAACACAAGCTGAGTATAATAACAGCTAGTCTAAATATAAAAGGATCATTTATGACCATGTATTTAACACTAAGGTCTTTTTAATTGTGCAACTTGCGCTATCCCATTTATGTGCCTGATAGAAAATAAAGTAAATCACTACAACAATTTATTCAAGTACAACTATGAAACTTCTGTGTATATTCTATAATTATAAACAGGGCTTAAGGGGCTCCAGCCCAAGGGTCCTCAACCTTGCGAATAGGAAAATAGAAAAACAAGTTGGAAATGCTTATGCTGTCAGTGAAATCTGTCACAGAGAGTTTTATTGTTTTCTGGCCAAGCATAGCTGAGCTCTGGAAATATAACTTTAATTTGTAAAAAAATATAAAATTATTAATTAAATGAAATATAACTCAACTGATTTTCTGTTTTTAGTGCCTTATGTATATGCAAGTTAAAATGTAAGCAAAGACATTCAGGGTGTTTTGAAAATGTAAAATATTTACTTCCAGAGAAATTTACTAAGTTGGGATTGTTCACAGTATTGGTGATAGAAGCTGTATGTCTGAAGAGGTTAATGCCTCCAAACGTCCCTTCACAGACAGTAATTTCATGAAATGCTTCTGAATAATTTGCTTTATGTCTGATTTAATGGCAAAGTTATATGATGGCAAGATAAGATATTTGTCTTTGCATCAGTAATGTTAGCTCTGTAGCTTCACTTTGCATTAGCCCAATGGCATTAAGCATGAGTCAAATAATCTTTTATAATCACTCTGACACCATTGTTAAAGGAGGATAGACCTGTGTTAAAAGGGAATTCCATCGCTTTTTAAATCTTTTGTCATAGTTTAATCGAGAATATGTGAAAGTTATTTAGAGTGTTTTGATGTGACATTAACTACTGGCTGACCTGGTCTTGTGGCGTTCTCTTCTGTTCAGCTCTTGTGTTGCACCATGGTACTGGAGACACATTGTTTCATTTCACTGTGTGCTGTGTGTGTATATGATCAAAATGACAATAAAAACCTACTTGACTTGACTTGGCAATATTGAAGAGAAAAACCAAGGTATACAATGTCTATATCTATACATTTTACCATTTACCAATGACCTGTGATTCAACATGCATTGTTTTATCCTGCAAGTAATACGTTAGATGGTAAAATAATAGCAAATCTGAAAAGAATCTGGGCACTGTTGTTATTTACAATGCTTTATTATCTCAAGACTACTGTAAAGCTAACACACTTTAAATCATTGTTACAGCTTAGAGTACGAATTATATACAACTCAGCAATGTGGACCCCTAACATATGTATGGATAATTCCCCTTTCCTTTTCTCTCTCTCTCACTGACTCTACTCCCTCTCTACCTCCCCCTGTCCCTATCCCTATCTCTCTCTCTCTCTCTCTCTCTCTCTCTCTCTCTCTCTCTCTCTCTCTCTCTCTCTCAAGGCTGTGGGGGCTCAGTGACACTACTTTGGCAGTAGGACAGTAATGGAGGACAGGCCTGAGAGCGGAGGAGTGTGTGTGTCGACAAGAGGGAGTGACGGACAGACACAGAGAGAGAGAGAGAGAGAGTTTGAGTGAGTCAGCTGGCATCCACAGTGATGTTCCATGCTCATTAGAGTTGCTCCTCAAACCAGATGGAGGCTTCAGTCAAAAAAAAAAAAGGAAAAGTCTCTGCAGAGAAAGTGAAAAAGAGAGAAAGGTCGACCCTCATTTTACTTCATCTTCTGCTCCTCCTCTTTCTCCCCCATCTTAAGCAAAGTCTTGACAACCCCCTCTTTCTCCTTCTCTTCTCTCACTCTCTCTCT
>JBBJLS010000109.1:7864703-7876818 GCA_037577275.1 Bryconaethiops microstoma | reverse complement strand
GTGTGTGTGTGTGTGTGTGTGTGAGTGTGTGTGTGTGTGTGTGTGTGTGTGTGTGTGTGTGTGTGTGTGTGTGTGTGATTGTGTGTGTGTGTGTATAAGTGAGAGTAGCTGCAGTGTTTCAGGAGTCTCTCTAAGTGGATGAAGTACGACCGTGTTTGACATTTGCTGCCAGGAGTAAATCAGGGTTGTGTGTTTTTTAGTAGGGCAGCTGTCTGACCTGTGGACGGCAGGAAGGGGCCGATTTTACGGCTGGAGCGTAAAGGATAACGTGTAGAATGAGATTGGGAATCACTGCTGATAGAGGGTCACATCTTTAACCTCCAGGACCAGCGCTTTCACACAAGCTGCCGATACACAGCTGCAAACATCTGGTATGTAACAGGCAGAAATACGGTAACACCAATACAGTAGTGTTATTTTTGATGCCTCCAACACCAGGAAAACGGCACTGAACATCTGTATTGTACACAACATTAAAAGTGACGTATTATACCTCTTTTTAAACAAGTTATAACAGGTCTATTGGCTACAAAACATGTTAATGAAGTTCTTTGCACAAAATCACTCACATAAAGAGATTCACCAGCTTTATTCTTCACAGTTTCAGTCCCTTTCAAAATGAGCCAAGGGCTCCGTCACTTTTATGCAAATAAGCTGTTGCTGGCCATGCCCCACCCATCCCATGCTAGCGCTGCGCGTTTAACACACATGAAACAAAGGCGCTATCCAGCCCTATGCGCGTTTAACACACATGAAACAAAGGCGCTATCCAGCCCTATGTTCGACCCCGAGTCCGTGCCGGAGCCAGATGAACAGAACACTTCATGAGTGACTTGTCTTTGCCTGTAGCCACAGCGCTCGGCGTCTTATGCGTGCTCATAAAACCAGCAGACAAAAATGGTGGATCTTCAACTAATCTAGTGGATGGGGCTTGACAGGTGAGGGGTGGTTCTATGCAAAATTCTCCATTGTGACGTCACAATGGGGGGCTTCCAAACGGCTCATAAAGGCACGTGATTCCTGCCACCAAAATCTTTCAATTGACTCACAGAAAATGGAAGGATGTTTATAGGAGCAGTAGAGACACAAACGGAAATACAAAAGGATGCAAAAAGTGAGTTTTGAATAATATGTCCACTTTAAATGGCCACTTCATTATTGGTGTGCTTTTTTTGCCAAAATAAAATTCCACATGACGCTAAAGGGGAGATGAAGGATCGTCATGCAAACTTCTTCGGCCACAAATAAAACGCATTTTAAAAATTCACAATTAGGTGCATTAGACCCCGGTGATACTATCCAGGCTGCCTAATTACAGTTTACATACATGTATATTTGATACAATATTGAGAGAATTTTTTATTTTTATTTTTATTTAATACTATTTTCAACATAGTACTTTGGCCTATTTTTATTTTATTTTATTCTATTCTATTGTTTTCTCAATTCTGCTGCTCTGAACTTTGTATTGTCCATTTTCTGCCGTTACTAATCGAATTTCCCACTTGCGGGACTAATTATCTTATCTTATCTTATTTTATCTTATCTTATCTCATCATATTTATGCAGAAATATTAAAAATTCTAAAGGGTTCTCAAACTTTCAAGCACCACTATAAATATTTAGTTTTATATCTTATTTTAAAAGACTGATCATCAAAATGAATTCAAATTGATACTGGTGACTGACTAAAGAAGCTGTAAGTATACTAAATTATTTAATCAACTCAACAATGACCAAGTCTATATCTCAAATCTTTCAGAAAACTTAGTTTCATCAGTTTTATCTGTGCATGTGTGGGCCACTGGCTAATCTTCCTAATGTTAGCTACAACCTTTAACTAAATTCCAAGTACTTATATTGCATCCTGTTTAACACAAAGCACATTTTTGTCACCATGATAACCACAAAGTGGTTTTTCTACCTGAATTGGGAACCAAACCCACTCCCCCATGTGGGATTGTGGTCATAGAAAAATTTTTTTTAATAAAAATATATAAATAAATTAGTGAGTACCGAGTATGACAGGGAAAACTACCTATTATTATTCAGAATTATGTTTCATTATGAACGATCCACTATTACAGTATGCCTGAGTTGCAGATGATGCAGCCACTGGATGACTGGTCACATGACTGAAAAGCAAAATAAGCATCAAGCAACAAGAATTCTATTATATAAGAACGACTTAAATCATGAAAAAATGATATTCATTTTCTCACAAGAACAACATTGTTAATGTAATACCACTTAGTATTTCATTAAGGCAAAAGCTCTACAACACAAGCAAAAGCAGATGAGAACCTGAAACTGTGTGTGTGTGTGTGTGTGTGTGTGTGTGTGTGTGTGTGTGTGTGTGTGTGTGTGTGTGGTTCTACGTGTGATTATGGTTCTATGCTTTGCAGAGTTAGAATGATTGGTTTAGTACAGGAAGTTTAATATTACCAATCACTGTTACTGCCCAGAAAATTCCCACTGAGGCCTTTAGGTATGCTTGTTCTGTTTGGACATTGTAAGTAAAATAAATAAACTTAAATAAATAAAAATAAAAATATAGCCCTCCATACAGAGTGCTCTGTATTTATTACTAACAGTAAAGAAAACAACACAGAATATAAACGAGTCAATTTTGCTCATATGACAAAGCAACATATTAACAGTCAGCAAAAACACACAAACCCACTGTGCAGTTTAATCAGTCTTGTTTTGTTCTCTTTACACGTTTTTGTGTCTGAATGGCATAGAAACAAGTACTTGCACTTCATGTTTCAACTTAATTAGGATTACGTTTTATTCATATTTATGCATAAATAAACACATAAATAAATTACCCATCAACCATGCATAAAGTAAATTGTACTGTGAATACAATAACATTACAATTGTATGAGGTAAAGGGATAGTGTAGGATAAATCACATGTACACATTTGTCCCTTGCCACAAATTATTTCCTCATTTACATGTTTTTGTAAAATAGTCCTAATTATTTTTTTTATCCTCTATTCTTTATAATTATACATTTTTGTGAATGTGTTTTAAAGACAGATATTTAATTGAGTTCTGTCCTGCCCCCGTATTGCACCTCATTTGAAAAGTAGTGCAACATGGACCACACCTTTTAACTTCAGTGTGAATTGGAGGGTCTAAACTCCTGGGGCAGAATAAATGATAATACAATGATGTAGACACACACACTGTAATGAATATAGCACATGGTCAATGTGTAGGCTTCAGGGTTATTAAGTTCAGGGGAAATTTGGGCCAGTCATACTCTATATGGACAAAAGTAGTGGGACACATCTGTTTTTCAGGGTGTGGGCTAGACCCATTACTTCCAGCGAAGGGCTTAATCTTAATGCTTCAGCATACCGAGACATTCTCGACAATGCTATGCTGCCAACTTTATCGACAGAGTTTGGGGAATAACCTTTTCTATTCCAGCATGACTGTGTCCCAGTGCACAAAGCAAGGTCCATAAAGACATGGTTGGATGACTTCGGCGTGGAAGAATTTGACTGGCCCGTACAGAGCCCTGACCTCAACCCCATTCGACACCTTTATGATTAACTGGAACAGAGATTGTGAGCCAGACCTTCTCGTCCAACATCAGTTCCTGACCTCATAAACACTCTACAGAATGAATGGGCAGAAATTCCCACAGAAGCTCCAAAGTCTTGTGGAAAGCCTTCCAAGAAAATTGGAAGTTGTTATAACTGCAAAAGGGTGATCAACTCCATGGTAATGTCTATGTATTTAAATTCAGTGTCATTAAGGTCTCTGTTGGTGTAATGGTCATGCATCCCAATACTTTTGTCCATACATTTATTTCAGAGGAAGAAATGAAAGAAGATCCGTCCGTATTTCATAGTTAAATGGAGGGTTTCACTGAAAAAGTATTACATTTAAGCTGAGTTTGGTAGTTAAAATGAAGGATTGTGGCATTGGGGTTACGTAGTTAGCAAGCTAACCCTAACCTTTTCACACTTCGATCAAGTTTAAGTCCACACAAAGGATGCACTTAAGGGGCATCTGCCCACACATAAGCTGCTGTTGAAACTGGACAAGCTCTATAAAGTGCTAATAAAAATCTTATTCAATCTTAGTAATCTTTGTTTAAAGTCACCGCATATAACACCACTGAAGGCAAAAGTGAAAAGGTTTTTTTGGTTGTGTTTTCACCTTTAGAATGTGTGCTGCTGATTTTGACTAGGTTTTTGTAATCAATTGAATCTAGACATGCCTTCTCACCTGCTAAAGGAACATTTTACCATGCTTTTACATGTCATAAGAAACACAACAAAATACAGAAATACATTTGAGTACTTTGGTGATGCACAGAAGAGGTTTTAAGTGGACTGTTTGTATTAAAATATTTTTGTGCAATAATGACACATTTTTTATTGACATTGGGAGTTTTTGGGAATTTTTATACATTTTTTATACAACAAATTTTTTACCAGCATGTTACAATTCCAACCCATAGTCAAGGACATATATTAGATTAAGGAAACTGAAGATCACTACTGTGTTTTTTTATAGCATTAATCCGCACAAATTAAATTTAATGTGTTAAAAAGAGAACACATTTTAACGCAACCTCAAATGATCTCTTCATGTTTTGAATAATAGATCTCTCTTTACTGAAAAAACGATTAATTCATTGAAACTAGACATGTACATTTGTCACCTGCTAAAGGAAAAAGCCATCATTTTTTAAAGTTTTGGATACCCTTATTTTTAATGTTTATTATACCTTTATATTTAGCTTATTTCTAACTTTCTAAAGTTGCCGCTACTAAAGAAAAATAGAGATTAAAAGTATAGTGGCCTCTTATAGTCAGTATGAACACACCACAGCACACGGTGTGAACATTGTAAAATTCTTTCTCTGTATTCTTCCCCCAGAGATCCGGAGTTATTAGCCGAAAATCGTTCACCTCACCCCCATTACTTTTGTCCGAGGTGAATAAAGTTATTTCGGCTAATAACTCCGGATATCCAGGGGCTGTTGCGGCAAACGAGGGGTCGTTGGAAAAGTGTCACCGAGCCCGAAATAACTGTGTAGTTTAACATTTATTTAAGATAATTTAAGGCAAATCCTCCATGTTGGGGTAGACATATCACAGAACGCAGTCCAGCCCCCTGCTAAGTAACAGCCAATTGTAATCACAGGGCATGGCCAATTAGCATATCTTTCAAACATTTAGAGCTCAAAAATCCCACATTTAGAGTTGCCGTTTATAAAAGTGCAACATTTAGATTTAGAGCACAACATTTACTTTTTTTTTTTTTTTTTAACACATTTACCTCTAAATGTGTGAAAATTGTGTGAAAATTGCACAAAATGATGAAAAAAATGACACCTCTAAATTTGTTAAGCTGTTTTTACAAACGACACCCCATAAATAAGTGTGTATTCTGAGATAGAGGAGTTTTTTACAAATTTTTAGCAGGAAGTTTTAGTGCAGTTTTTGGAACGTGTAGGTATAGTGAGTATAGGATAGTTTAAGGTGCAGTAAGTATAGGAAAGTTTAAGACCTAAAGTCAGTATCACAGCAACAGAAGAGATCATGATATTCTCATGAACTGCCCTGAAAATTGCAGTAGCCTTTCTGGAACCATTATAGACTTCTATGCACCTCTGAGGTACCCTGAGCAAGGTACCGTCCCCACACACTGCTCACTGGGCGCTGTGTTCCTGGCTGCCCGCTGCTTCACTTGGTGAATGGTATAAATGCAGATGAATAATTTTGTGCTGTTCACACTGTGTGCCGTGGTGTGTTCAGGTATGACAGAATGGTCACTTCAATTTCACTTTCAAAGTGGTTTGATACATATACTAATGGGGGATAACGGTTTGCTAATAAAGAAAAAAACAATCATTATTATTGTTAATGAAGTAACAAAAGCAAAAGTTTCAAATGAACTAGGAAGTTTAACATCACAATCAAAAGAAGAAACTACTTGGTGTAATTTTAGAGTTTACTAAGTTTTGACTGTAAATTTATGAAGTAATTTAAATTGCCTTCTTTCACTTAACAAATATCACACAAGTCCACCTGTTTCATTAAAAAATAAATAGTTTTATTGCCTATTAAGTCTTTTAACAGATTAGCACCTTCCTAGAATGAAGCATAAAAAACTGGTGACGCAGCTTTTTGTTAATGTGCACCAAAAATGTAGAACTTCTTTCCAGTCCATTTCTGGCAGGAACCTACAGTTACTAGCTTTAAAATTCACCTAAAACATTTTTAATATTTTTTTTATTTTAGCTATTATTTTTGTTTTGCATTTACATATATTCTTTATTTAGCTGCATTTTTGAGCTAACCATTATTATTATTATTATTATTATTATTATTATTATTACTGGGATGGCCATATTTACCAGACTTGTGCTTGTCCAACCCCACTCTCCTGAACTGAACTCACACCTTAGTAAAATGGTTGCATTTTAACCTTATTTACTGTTACATATTACCTTTGATATCTTATTGCTGCTATGTTTTTGGACTGTTTGCTGTCTTGACCTGTACAATTGTTTAGCTCAGTCTTGTGTTTTAAAGGTTTTATACTTTTTTGCATTCTGTGTGGTATTATCCTGTCTGCACCTGTGTGGTCTTGTTTTGCTCTGTATTGCACCTTGATCCTGCAGGAATGTTGTTTTATTTCTCTGCGGACTGTCCAGATGTTTGAAATTACAATAAACAGGTAGACTTGAGTTTAACCCCTGATAACCCAGTGTTTTAAGAATTTTAGCTTTATAGAGTGTGACTGGATGCAGCATGTGGTACAGTTTAACTATACTGCTATTACTGTGAACATTGTAACCAACATTCTGCATGGAGGCCAATGTAGCGGCAGGCTCAAATGGAAGGATGTAAATTTATAAAGCAGGAAAACACACTCTGAGTCCAGAAGCATCTGCTTTTTCTACCAAGCACATACACCAGTTCACATCCACTTTGCCTGAAATCTACTTTCCGTGGTAATATTGCTTAAATTGATCCAATTCTGTGAGGCTTAGGTGTATGAATTTGTGTCATAGCCCAGTGGAGCAACGGCCATAACAGCACAGTGCATTGGAGGGTATTACAAATAAATGGAATTTCCCCAACAGGTCGTGGGATGTGCGCGCTTTGCTCAGTGTCAGAGAAGTTCAATTGTTATGTGTATTCGTTTATTAAACATTTATGAACAAAGCAACCTTGCCTGTCCGGCGGCACTCTTCCACAGCCTTAAATGTCCCCGTTCCTATGGCGACGTTGCCCTTGGAGCTCATCCTCCGAGCATTGAGGATTTATGAGGATTAAGGAAATGTAGTCAGGGAAAAAAAGGGAAGAGAAAAAAAAGGAAGAGAGGGGAAGTGTGGAAGTCTCAGTGGGCAAACATCAGCAAAGAAGTTAATGTTTTAATTTGCCATTAGAGCTTTTGTGAAGAAGGTTTTAAAAGTGACCTCAAACCCAGAGAACATAAAGATCACAGGTTTAGAAAGCCTTTAGAGCCTAGCTGATCCAAACAAATCTCAAGAGTTATATATACCCTTTGTAAGATTGGTGACGGTGGAGGACATAACACTGTTTAAGGGATGACGACTGAGTTGCTTGCCTGTTTCAGGATATGCATTAGCCATCTGCTACCCAATCAAGCTAAATAAAATTAAACAATGCCAATACAAATCAAGTTAAACCGACCACAACCAAGCCAAACTGAACCACCTAAATCAGTGGATTTAAACCAAACTGAAAGAATGTAATGGAATCAAAACCACTCACCCACTCTCACTCATTTTCTGTAACCACTTATTCCTTCTTAGTGTTGTGGGTATCCGGAGCCTGTCCTGGGGTCTTTGGACGTGAGGCAGGGACTCACCCTGGGTGGAGCACAAGCCTTACAAACTTACAAAATCAGCAAGGGGTCAAATAATTATTTCCTCCACTGCATGTCTCTGGACTGTGGGGGGAAACCGGAGACCCCAAAGGAAACCCATGCCACCATGAGGAGCACATGCAAACTCAGCACAAACAAAGCCAGGCGAATCAAAACCATACCAAACAAAATAAAAATGAGAACTAAATTAATCGATACTAAAAACCTCTTATGCCAAACCAAGCAGAACTGAACTAAAACTAAAACATGTTAGTACATTGTTACATTCTTTCTCTTCTTTAATCAGCTATAATTTTCTTTAAATTCCATTTTCTTCACCTCTATTTTGTAAATCTTAAAGATGGGAACATCAAGTTGACAAAGTAAAGAATATTAAACATTTTCTGCTTTTAAGCATTGTTTTTTGTGTGGTTTTTTTGTGTTAATCTGTGTTTAGGTTTATGATAATGTTTTACACATGGCTTTATTTTTACCTTTTACTCTTGATGACATTATTCATAACAAAATTAAATCAGTTCAGTCTCACATTTTTGTGAATAAGTTTCCTGCCATGTTTTTTTTGTCATACCACAGAAAAATTGCAAGCCATAGTTCATGTTTAAAGATTACAAGCCTATTTTTGAGATTACTGACTGTAGCATATTTCTCTTTTTTTACCCCATTAACTGGTCAGGACCCCCATAGCAGAGAATTTATTTTGAGAAGTGGACAATTGTTGGTACTGTTGGACTGAGAATATCCTGCAAACCATGAGTATTTAGTCAACAGTATCCTGTAGCCAGAAAGTGTCCATTGGTGAAAGCCATTTTGGGCTGGTTGGTGTTAATCCCACCTGCCTATATCCCTTAGTAAGGTCCAGGGTGGAACTAAATCTGGCTTTACCTTACCTCTCTATCGGGTCATCTTTTTGGGGCATGTGGTAGAAATCAAACTCTGAGACTTGATTAAGTCTCCTAAAATCATGACAGAACCTGAGACTACCATCTAGCTTTGGGATTGTTACCACAGGGCTGCTCCACAGATGGTTGCATTCTTCAACAATGCCATCACAGAGCATGCAGCATACCTCCCCCTGTATGGCTTGTTGGTGGGCTTCCAGGATCCAATAGGGTAACTGCCTGATCACTTCTCTTTGAGGTGTTTTAATGTCGTCTTGGATGGAGTCCTTTGAGATATGAACTCAGACTAGTTCAGGGTAAGGAGTACATGTCAGGGGAACAGAACTGACTGAAAGAGACAACAGGGGGTCTATCCAGCATTTTAGTATGTTCATGTGACACCATTTGTTTTGGTTTTGCTTACCGGGTTGAAGTAGCCACTAGTTCATGGGCCCAACTATTCGACAGTAACACAGGGATCCTGCCAGAGAGTGAGGAACTTATAGTTTGAACTGGGGATGAGTAGACCCGATCTCCCTGCTGGAACTCTTTGGTTTGAGCAGGCTGTTGTAGACACATTACAACTAGCCTTTGGGGACTTCTGCATATGTTCTTTTATGATGGTTATAACTTTGTCTTTGTGGCTTTGCACATCTATGATGGGGAAGAATGGAGAAGGTTGCTTTTCCCAGGGCTCCTTCATTACCTTGAGAAGTCCTCTGGGCCAGTGATTGAAGAGTATTTTAAACAGGGTGAAACCCAGTGGAGGTCTTGGGGGCCTCCTAGATTACATATGGGAGGAGAAGGTCCAAGTTGCAGTTATCCTCATCCACTGCTTTCTTTAATATATTTTTTAGCATTCTACTAACCCATCTGTTGGGGTTGATATACAGAGATGCAGAGGTGCTTCACCTGTAGTAGCCGGCACAGTAAGTAGATCTTTAGGTATTTTGACCCAGCTAAAGAGGTGGGCCAGTTCACGCACGATGATCTTGGATATTTGTGACGGGGGGAGATTTTCCTGGTCTGGTTTATTGTGAATTGTATTGTGATATTCTTTAATTGGTTGTGTTTTTGTGTGATCACTATATATGTGTTGCACAGGTGTGTCAAATCCCCTCATCATCTCCACCGGCCAATGACTTTTTACTAGTAGACTTACCCCTGGCATGAGGTGATTGGGACATGTCCAATGGGAAGCTAGTAGGGCCGGGATTTGGGATTTAAAAGATGTGGGTTGTAGGAACAAGATTAGCTCAGAATTTGATATCCTCCACCAGAATCAGTTTAGGCTGATTCACCTCTATATTCATTAATTGATTAGTTAATGATCAATTAGTAATTGATTAATTATTTATTAATGAGGGTTTTCTATCAAGCAGGGTTCATTAAGGAATCCAGCATAAACTGTTCGGCCAGCGAGATAGTTCAGCAGGGGTATGGTAATCAACCCTTGAGACCTCTTCCTAACTGTGTAGCTTCACATAGAACAAAACATATATATATTTTGATAACACTTCACAGATTGTGACCTGATCCACAAATATTCTCTAGTTTATCCATATTATGTTACTGAAACGACTTTAAACTACCTGAATATCATGGTATTACCCTTTCTTTATTAATTGAACAATTTCTCTTTTAGTTTCAGTGAGAACTCCATGATATCTTTGTGTTCCTTTGTCTGGCTCCGTGACCTGACTTGTGATCTGGCTAGGGCAGGGCTTTCTTAGCAATTAGATTACTGCTTCTGGTATTCCAAAGAAAATGAATATCATAATCATGGTTGATTACAAATACCGAACATTTAGAGACCAAACATGGCAAGGAAGATTTGGAGGAGAAGAAACTTGTAGATATTCTGTATCAGATACACATTGAGACAGGTTTACAAATTCAAGTAATTATGAAAACAAACACGGACAATTGAACCTTTACATAGAAACATCTAGGAAAATTTAACATAGAGACATATTTGCCTTAGCCATGGGATTCACTCTACCATGCATAGGAATGCCACATGGCTCTGTGTGACCCCAGTCTCTTATTCAGGCTTGCAGCCTGAGAGGGGGGGGTTCAAGCGTGTGTGTGTGAGGTTAGCAACAGTTCAAACATCCTGGGGTCACACCTCATAGTTTGAAAACCTCCCAGAAATATCAACCATCATTTGGCATCTCGTCCAGCAGACTTGGATAACCTAAATGAATAAACTCTCTTCAATCCACACTAGATTATGTCGTACTTCTAAGATGTAAAAAAGGCAGACAGAAAAAGCTCCCCCCTTGGTATAATGATCTAGCACGTGCTTTAAAGCATAATGGCGATCAATTAAACTGGAATCTTCTTCCACTCCGCCTGGAAGGACAGCCTTAGAGACTACAACAGAGCCCTTACCACAGCACGCTCAGCCTATTTATCATCCCTCACTAAAGCTAACAAAAATCTTATGTTTCTGTTTAGCACAATTTCTAAACTACCTAGGAACCAGGAAGGTGCAGAACCACAGGTGCCTGCAAACTACAGTAGTGATTATTTTGATGGACTTGCTCAACAATACTTTCTAAAATCATTAGACAAGAATATCAAACGAAGTTTGACTCCACCACATTTGCTGCCTCATTTATCAGATACTGTTTAAAATTTTACCGTAGTTGAGAGACCGACATCTTTTTATCCAGTTCAACAAGCAGATCTTTCTGCAATTATTCTCTCTTCAAAATCTTTTATCTGTACACTCGATTCTATTCCTACAAGCCTGCTTAAAAAAGTCCTACCAGTAATTATCAGACCTCTCCTAACTTAGTATTGGTTATTTATCAAGAACCTTTAAACTAGCAGTTATTAAGCCTCCTATTTCTAATATACCATTTATCTATCTAAGATTTTAGTGAAAGTCATAACCCAACAGTTACGTTTGTTACTACACTAGAACCATATTTATGAAAAGTTCTGGGCCTCATCACAGCCCTAGTAAAGATGGTAAATGATCTTTTACTGTCTGCTGACAAAGGATTTGTTTCTCTGCTGGATCTGCCTGACCTTAGTGCAGCATTCAACACCATTGAGCACTCTATTCTATTAAACAGACTGGAAAACCTGGTCGGAGTCACTGGAACAGCCTCATCCTGGTTTAGCTCATACCTGGCTGACCGCTATCAGTTTGTAAGAGTTAATGGAGAATCCTCAGCTCTCACTAAAGTAAAATACGGTGTCCCGCAAGGCTTTGTCTTATTCCATTCCATCTTTATTTATAAAGCACATTTAAAAACAACAGAGTTGATCACAAAGTGCTGTACAACCACCTAAACAAAAACATACCTATATGCCAATATAAGCATGTACAAAG
>JBBJLS010000109.1:7846182-7864603 GCA_037577275.1 Bryconaethiops microstoma | reverse complement strand
GTTACGGGAGCATACGCTCACCCAGGTTTCCTTTCTGTCTTCCCTATCTTAGTTTCTCTGTTTAATTCTGTGTTCTTGTGACTGACCCTCGAGCCTCTTTTCTGTTCCATTTTGACTTCACATGGAAGTCTGCGCCTGTGCCCCTTACCTTTCTCCGGGACGTAGCTCCAGCGTGACAGAATGCTCCCGTCATCGGGGCACAGCAGACTTCACCAGCGGGGTGCGTGGAACCCGGCAGATCGGGAGGGTGGCTCTGGTAACGGCGGTCACCCGCCGCCCAGCCTCTCCAACGGGGGAAGCTCGCGGCTTGGCTTCCTCAGCGAAACACCGGATTCCTGGGTGTACCACCTGTGGCAGGGAGACCGCTCGGAGGTGGAGACCACTCGGCGGTGGAGTACGCGGCAGAGTTTCGTGCTTTGGCGGCCCAGGTCACGTGGGGGGACCCCACGCGGGGTTGGCTCCTCGCCTGCAGGACGAGCTGATCTGTCACAAGCGCCAGGGAACGCTGGAGGCTATGATCAGCGTCCGTCTAGACCTCCACCTCGGCTCAGCCGTCTCTGCGGCTCCCACCAGCCGCTTAGCCTGCCTCGCGGCAGCCACCAGCCACTCAGCCCTCTCCACGGACCCTGCCAGCCACTCAAACCACCTCGCAGCAGCCGTCGGCCACTCGACCCTCTCCATGGCCCCTACCAGCCGCTTCAATCGCCTCACGACTTCTGCCAGCCGCTTGACCTTCTGCACGGACCCCGCCAGCCATTCAGACTGCCTCGCGGTCGCCGCCAGCCACTCAACCCTCTCCACGGTCCCGACTCAACTCGACTCAGCTCTGTCCAGCCCAACTTACAGTCCACCTCTTCCTCGCAAGCCAGAGACTCCACTTCCAAGCCACAGAGCTCTCTGGAGCCGACAAGCTCAGCCCCGGACTCACAAGGCTCCACCCCTGAACCACAGAGCTTCCACAGAGCGAGAGGCTCCACTTTTGAGCCAGGGAGCTCCCCAGAGCCAAAGACCTCTGCTCCGAAGGCACGAAGCTCCACTCCCGAACCACAGAGCTTCAACAGAGCAAGAGGCCCCACTTTCGGACCACGGAGCTCTCCAGAGCCGAAGGGCCCCTCCCCCGAGGCACACAGCTCCACCCCTGGATCACAGAGCGCCCCTTCAGCCACCAGCGTCAGCACCCAGAAGGCTCGATCCACTCACACTGGGTCCTTCATCCTGTTCAGCTACTTTCAGCCCAGTCCCATCCATCTCAGCTCCCTTCAGCCCAGTCCCAGCCATTTCAGCTCCCTTTAGCCCAATTCCAGCCAGTTCAGCTACTTTCAGCCCAGTGTAGGAACAACATTAGCTCAAATTTAGATATCCTCCACCAGAATCAGTTTAGGCTGATTCACCTTTATATTCATTAATTGATTAGGTACTGATCAATTAGTAAATGATTAATTATTTATTAATTAGGGGTTTTCTATCAAGACGGGTTTCATTAAGGAATCCAGCATAAACTATTCTGCCAGTGAGATAATTCAGCAGGAGTACGTAATCAACCCTTTACGACTCTTCCTATCTGTGTATTAGGATGAGTTCACTTGAGAAGGGGCATTAGTTCATTATTATTAAGTTACTGAGCATAGGTAACGTTTATCGCAGCCATGAAGTGACTTCAATTTTACTGAAGAAGAAAGAATTGCCGATCACGCTAAAACATTTAACACACAAACACAAAATATAATGAATGGGAGTACTGATATGAGTTATGACATGGTTACGGAAACATAGTTCATCTGTCCCTAAACCACAAGCTCCTGAATTAAGTACCACAGCCCAATGTTCCAAGACCCGTTTAAACATGTAAAATCACCCTTGCACCAGAGTTTGTCAATTTAAGAAAAAGCGTTTACTTATGCACAAGTCCTGGGGTGAAGCAACGTCTGGGGCATCAGTCTTGAGCTGGAGAGATGGAGTGGAGTTTCAGGCCTTGGGTCTTACTGCTTGAAGGCAGGGAAGATGAAGAAGTTTCTCAGTGATGGGGAAGGCAGAATGGAGTGGTTTGGGAGAGTGGGCCCAGATCCTCTTCCCAACCGGTGCTCAAAGTTCTGTGGGCAGGGGTCTCCCTTTATGGCGAGTGAGGGCTAACTCCTTGCCCCCCATCCACTTGGCCGCTAGCCAATCAGAGAATCTTCGCGCCCTGCACCAAGGGGAGAGGAATTCCTGTATGTACTCATGGGATGAGAGAATGTTCTTGGTGGCCAATGAAACTTAATAAAGTTCATAACCCTTACACCATTTATGCTGGACTATTTAAACTTATGATTATATCCTTGTTGTGCTCCGAGCTTCACAGAGACACCAAACACGTATAGGAAAAATATTACGCCTTCCACAGATTGTGGCTTGATCCCCAGATGCATTCTAACCTACCCATACTTAGTTACTAAACAACTTTAAAAATTCCTGACTATCATGTGGTTACCATTCCCTCCAGTAATTAACAATTGTGATTTTCCCCAAAAGTTTGTGGGTTAAGATCAGTGGACTCTCGTCCCCTTTGTTCTGTCTGTGTGCTGAGCATATGGCTGATCTCATGGTTCTCCTGCGGCGTGGCTTTCCTTAAACTCCAAATATCGCTTCTAGTAATCAAAGGCCACGTGCTGAAGTAAAATGGACTTAATACACAAGGTTATTACAACCCACTGAACATTTTGAGACCAACATCATTCTTTAATCAGACAGAAAAGAAGAACTTGGAGAGTGATAGCCCTCTCTTAACTGATAGCCTGGTTATTTACCCTTTAACTGGAGGGATTCAACATTCAGGATGTTGTTGCAGAACACCCCTTTATGGAACAGTCGCGAGAAATAGAGAAGTAAATGAAACCACAAGGAATAAAGTGAATGTCTCTCGCTTTCTGGAATTCGCAGGATGTTTGTGTAGCGGAGACGACCCGTCTGACTACTCGGTTTTATGGCTAAATGTGTTGATTCCCTGGAGGAGCTTTCTCTTTCATCTCCCATTTGGCGACCATGGGGGTGTCATGGAAGAATGTTTGTTTGTAAGACAAATCGCTGGAGTTCACAGGTGAGGGGTGAGCGAGGTGGTGTTAATTTCTGGGTGCTTTCTCCAGGGGCCTGTTTCTTTCAGAGATGCCATGACTCCCCTTCTGTGGAATGTGTCATCCTTTTCTGATAACTAGGATTCCTGATCCTACACGGTACACTAGCAGAGCAGCTGTGAGCGATGGGGAAGAGCAGAGTCGGGTGCGGGACTTCTCTGACCCATCATTCAGCTCCTCCGCTGTCTCCTCATCACTCCAAACCTGGCGAGTCCAAGATGGCAGCCCCCATAGCGGTGGTGAAACACTGTTCTGTTTCTCCAGTGTTTCCATCACGTCGTCCAGCCTTCCCACCAGCCAGCCGTCAGCCAGCCGTTCCACACCTCCAGCCTATCCTTCAGCTCTTCCTCCATCTCCAGGCTGTCTGCCAGCTCATCCTGCGTTTCCAACACGCGCTTTACCTATCAAAACCAAGATGGTGGACCCCATAACTGCTGTAGCTTCCCCAGCATTTAAAGCCCACCATTTCAATCTTCCGGTGAATCCTCTTCATTCCCCTGGTTGTTCTTCATACGGCAGGGAGTTCGCACGGTCCGAGAATATATCGTAGATTTCCGCACCCTGACAGCCCAGGGTTCATGGTGTGACGTGGTTCTTTGAACCAAGTACCATGAGGGTCTGGCCCCCTACCTGAAAGATAAGCTGTCCCGGATTGAGCTTCCTGGGACACTCGAGGGCCTGAATCGGCTAAGCCTCCACATAGACGTTCGACTCAACCCAACTCAGCTCAGCCCAATCTCATTCAGCCCAGCTCCAGCCAGGTCAGCTCCACTTAGCCCAGCTCCAGCTAACCCAATCCCATTCAGCCCAGCTCCAGCCAGCTCAGCCCAGCTCCAGCCAGCTCAGCTCCACTCAGCCCAGCTCCAGCTAGCTCAGCTCCACTCAGCCCAGCTCCAGCCAACCCAGCTCCACTCAGTCCAGCTCCAGCCAGCTCAGCTTCACTCAGTCCAGCTCCAGATAGCCCAGCTTCAGCCAGCTCAGCTCCACTCAGTCCAGCTCCAGCCTGCTCAGCTTCACTCAGTCCAGCTCCAGCCCATTCAGCCTCAATGAGTCCAGCTCCAACCAGCTCAGTTCTAGTCAGTCCAGCAGTCAGCCCAGCAGCCTTCTCAGCCGCTCTAGCAGTCAGCCCAGCAGCCTTTTCAGCTGCTCCAGCAACCTTCTCAGCCACTCTAGCAGTCAGCCCAGCAGCCTTCTCAGCAGCTCCAGCATTCAGCCCTGCAGCCCTCTCCGCAGCTCCAGCAGTCAGCCCAGCAGCCTTCAGAGCATCTCTATCAGTCAGCCTAGCAGCCCTCCCAGCAGCTCCAGCAGTCAGCCCAGCAGCCCTCTCAGCAGCTCCAGCAGTCAGCCCAGCAGCTTTCACAGCAGCTCTAACAGTCAGCCTAGCAGCCCTCTTAGCAGCTCCAGCAGTCATCCCAGCAGCTTTCTCAGCAGCTCCAGCAGTCAGCCCTGCAGCCTTCTCAGCCGCTCCAGCAGACAGCCCGGCAGCCTTCTCAGCCGCTCCAGCAGACAGCCCGGCAGCCTTCTCAACCACTCCACCCCAGTAAGCCCAGCAGCCATTTCAACTGCTCCATTCCACTCCAGTCAGCCCAGCAGCCTTCTCAGCCGCTCCACTCCACTCCAGTCAGCCCAGCAATCTTCTCAGCTGCTCCACTCCACTCCAGTCAGCCCAGCCACCTTCTCAGCTGAGCCACTCCCCTCCAGTCAGCCCAGTAGCCAAGCCACTCCAGTCCAGTCAGTCCAGCAGGCCTCATCGACTCCAGCGCCGATCTCCACACTGGCTGCCCAAGCGCCAGCGCCCGTCTCCGCATGGGCCACCCAAGCGCCAGCACCTGTCTCCGCACCGGCCATCCAAGCTCCAGCGCCAGTCCCCGCACTGGCCGTCCAAACTCCAGCGCCGGTCCCCACACCGGCTGCCTCAGCTCCTGACCCTGCACCCGTTCCCACACCGGCCACCTCAGCTCCTGACCCTGCACCGGTCCCCGCACCGGCCACTTCACACCTGACCCTGCACCGGTTCCTGCACCAGCCGCCTCTACTCCCATGACAGTGACTCCCACTTTAGCCTCTGTTACATAGTGCAGATGGCTGGTAGAACCAAGAGTGCTGCTGTGTATTAAAGTCAAGTTTTGGTACTTTCACGATTCCGAGTTGCGGCCACAAGGGGTCGCTGTGAGACTGTGAACTCTCCTCCACTCACAGCTGGGGATAATTAACCTGAGGGCTAATTTGCCTCGGGTGGAGTATTTAAGGTATTCTGTCCCCAGATGTGGCATGGAGCATTATCTACCCATACCTTAACCCAGTCTTCATCCTCATCCTCATCTCCAGCTTCTATTTCTCATTTCTGGCCCCTGTGCCTGTTTCTGTTCTGTTCATTACTGTTCTGTGTTATTAATAAACCTTCCGCATATGGAAGTCTGCGCCTGTGCCTTCTCTCCTTCTCACCCCGGACAAGGCCGGTTTGTGACAGGTCATCGACTCCAGCGCCAACTCCTGTGCCTTCTTGTGACAGGTCATCGACTCCAGCGCCGACTCCTGTGCCTTCTCTCCTTCCCACCCCGGACAAGGCCGGTTTGTGACAGGTTTTAGTTATCCCAGTTGTTGGTTTGGTTGCTCACCCAGGAAACGAACCTGTGTAAATGGTATTAGTAGGAATGTGTTCTTTAGTATTATGAGTCTCAGTACTCCTCATTACTGGGTGGCATAGTCGGCACCTACACTCAATTGTCAGTGATAGGGATTGTACAAATTCCTATTCCTAGTCTAGCTAAAGCCTTTTAGTCTTACAGCCACCGCCCTCGGTCACATATTGCCTTGTGGAGTGGGACGGCTTCAGGATAGTGGGTAGTATCCAATTACAGCAACACACATGTTAGTACAGTCATGACCAGTATTTAGCTCCTGATCATGTCTTATAAAGTTGGGCTGTCCCTGTATCACAATAAAGGTAACAAAGGTGCTGAAACAGCATGGCTTTGTGTTTGCTGTGGTAATTTGGCAAGGAGAGTCTGCTGCTTGACACACTGGGGCGTTAGACCCACCGTCACACAAAATGTTTACTAATTGTAAATCTAAATCAAATGACATGAAATCTACATAATTAGTATAATAACAATGTCAGCCATTGTAGAGTACTGTGTACATGAAGACTTGCTGAAAAAATCCAGTAAAAGGTTATTTCTCAAAGCAAATGCCGACTGCTTCTCAATATTGTGCCTCACTTATCCAGCAAGGTCGAGTTGTGTGTGTGCGTGCGCTAATGTCTTTCGTTCACATGTCTTTTTGTTTCTTGTTTCACTAAATCAAACTGTCTAAGTGTCTCTCCAGTCCTCAATTTCATTTACAAAGCCAAGGACCAATTTCTGCAAACATAAGAGAGAATGGTTTATTTATTTATTCATTTAATTATTTTTTAAAAATCTGCTAATTCTGTCTAATGAACAAAAGGGAAATAGAAATGCATATACCGCCAAGTAAACAAGCATGATGAGATCTAACATCTTTAGGCCTCTCTGTTTTGAGGAGGTGACTGACAGAGAGAGAGAGAGAGAGAGAGAGAGAGAGAGAGAGAGAGAGAACAAAGATTCACTAAAAGATTATTTTTTGTTCTGTTTGCTTAGATCCCAATTTACTTTTGCATCAGTACTATGTCTGTGAAGGGGAAATATTATTACAAACATTTATCATGATCACTCATCGCTATGTCCTAAATGAATGTGATAAATGATTTAAAAAAAAAAACTATGTTGAGACATCATTAGAGGAATGTAACTCTTGTTTAATTGTATAGTCCAAGTATCCATAGTGGTAGAACTCGTCTGCGGGGAAAAAGACAAATGACTTCAAATGATGTTAACTTGCCATAGTTCTGGCCAGGATAAATGTTTTGGTCATAGCATGTGAAACTGGTGGGTTTTTGTCTGTGTTAAACTTTGAGTAAAAGCGGCTGACCTTTCAAATGAGCTAATGAACTTGAACTAGAGCTGACTACCGCATCAGTAAATGGTGATGACTTCCATATAAGTTTTCTCTTTCTTACATCTTAAGAGGCTTTAAAAGGTAAATGTGGCCTTGCTTTTTTATTTTAAATCACACGCTTTTTTGGTAAACACACCCTAAACCAAAGGGCAATTTCTGAAAACATAAATCAACAATTCAATGGTAAGAAACAGTTTGCATTTTACATCAAAGTTAATGCCACAAAAAAGGCCCCGCAAGCTACTGGCACAAGGACACTGGGCAATTTCACTGAAGCTTGTCAGAATAGTATTATGTATTGTGACTTTACTGACAGAACTAAGTCCTAGATCAGGAGGAGCTTCTTGAATATTAGTATTTCTTTACAGTATTAAGCAAATCTGGAAGACTTTCTATGACTTGACAGCAATTGAGCAATTGATGAATGAATTAGTGAATTAAAATGACTGGTGATAGAAATGGATTTATGTATGATCTTTCAAAATAAAGACACATGATGCCCCTTTTTTGGATAAACACAAAGTGACCTCTAAATTGCTTGCGTGTGTCCGTGTGTGTGTGTGTATGCTTGGACGTGTGTGGTGTGGAACGTTTGTGCTCTATTCTCTCTGACAGATGGATAATCCTGTAGTTTAAACTCGGCAAATATTGATCGGCTGGCCCTGTGCGGAGGGCCCGGAGTGGCAGCACTGAGGGAAATGGATTAGCGCAAAAGAGCTGAGGAGAAAGGGAAGAAGGAGAGGAGGGGAGGAAGTGAAAGAGAAAAAATACTATCTGGATGGTCAGATGAGATAAGGAGGTTTGAAATGGCACGCCGGCACTGTTCTCTGGCTTTGTGGAGATGAGGGGAAGCCTTTCACCTTGTGAAAGGTTGATGAAGCTGATTTCCTTTCACTGCCTAGACCTTCAGACACAATGAATGAGGTCATTCCTCCACGGCCACTCAGTGCATTCACAAATTTCCGCATGAAGAATGCCCTCTCTTGTCAGAATTCACCAATACTTCGAATTCAAACATGATCTTTTGCAATATCTAAATGTACATTCACTCCTTTCTTCATTTAAAAACATTTTAGATACAGGCCTGCGATGGACTGGCTACCTGACCCCTTCACCCTATGACCACTGGGACAGACTCCAGCATCAGCATTTTATACTGCACTGTTAGTATAGTATTTTATTTTTATTCTATTTTATACCATTCTATTCTATTGTTTTATTAATTTTTGCTGCTCCTAACTTTATACTGTGCAATTTCTGCCGTGATAAAGCAAATTTCCCACTTGTGGGACTAATAAAGGTTTATCTTATCTTATCTTATCTCACACAACTCTGATTATAAGTGGCTTGGATAATGAATAAATGAATGAACAGCCTATAGCAGTTTTGTCCCACCCATTCATCCTATAGCAATTTAGCAGCCATCTAGCTGGAAGAGTGGATTTCTTAGAGCTATAAGAAAGAAAACAATTGTTCTGATGTTATTGGCTGTCAGGATGCAAATAGATCATTACAGTATTCCATAGGATCTACACATTCATGTAGATTGGCTAAGTAATTTTTCCCCACATTATTGAGGATTTTAGGCTAATTCAAAAAGTGTGTTCCACATTACATCCCTAACTGCTGTTCGACATTTACTGACATGAGTCTGGTTCAGTACATGATACTCTGACACTACCAGGCCAATGGATAAGGAAAAAATTGTAAAATGATCAAGCAAAATGAACCAGTCTAAATCCTAAACATGTGGCCTATTTTGTGTGAGAAGTACAACACAATGTCTTGACATTACTTAAACACACATATATGCTAAAAACATTTTCTCTTGAATCATCCATCCATATGGTTATGAGGCCAGGTGAAGGTCAACCTGCACTGTTTTTTATAACATAATCTAACACACCTGTGCCTAACATTTAAAATGCTCTCAATATGTAGGCTAATGACCAGAAACAGGTGTGTGTGTGTGTGTGTGTGTGTGTGTGTCTGTGTGTGTGTGTGTGTGTGTGTGGGTGTGGGTGTGTGTGTGTAGCACTTCCAAAAAGCCTGCAACCTCATAAACTCAGTTTGTTAATGTGCTGGTCCTATAAATGATAACGTTGGTAGTGTGTAGGTCAGCTAATTATTTTCTAACACCCATGCTTTAAAGAAAAGAAAGCGAAAGAAAGTTATCCAAGTTATTCCAGTAAAATGGTTGCTAACACTCAAGCATAGACTAAATGGTTGGCGGGCCTGTGGTCATGTAACCTTTGACTTGGTCAAGTAGGCTTGACTGGGTGATTTGTGGACTAAGTGGCAGTTGCAGTTTTCAGAGCCAGACACTCTGCTGGCTAAGCAGAGAAACATGATGACTCCTTAAAACCAGATACAAACTGTAGTGAATATGGAACAGCCTATTGCAACATGTAGAATTATCTAACTAGCAAATGATTGGTTAGTCTGTGACTAGCTAGCCTACGAATAGTGTAGCGCCACATAGCGGCTTCAGACACAGACATGGAGATGGATCAACCTTGACAACCACCCTGGTGAGGAAGTGGTCCAGTTTATTGACCAAAGTGCAGGTATGGAGCCGGTGAAGTGCTGGATGGTGCTCGGGGAAGTGCAGTGTTGGTGCCTGTGGGTTGCTCCAGAGGTTACCAGCACCCTGGTCAGGAGCAGGGAGAGTCCTCTGGGCTCGAACCTGAAGTCCAGGGAAGAGTAGAGACAGGTAAAGGAAAGTCCAGTTTCACAGGAGTTTTGGTTCTCCCTTCCCTTACTCCAGTGTCCCCTTTTATAGGGCTCCCCTTTCTCTCTCATGGTAGCCACTGAGTGATTACCAGTGCATCCCATTGAGGCGCTTCTCCCTCCAACACGTGCTTTCGGTCGATCCAAAACGGTGCTGATGAAACACCGCCTCTGGTGTTTTGACAGCAGTGGCTCTCATCCACTTCAGCACCTCGGACAGCGTCGGCTGAGGAGTGCTTGCTTGCGGCTGCCACGGAGTTTTCAACTTGTGGTTGTTTACTTTGTGGTTGGCTAATCTACAGTTGGGTAAGCTATTATTGGTGATCGCTTAGGCTCCACAACAAACACTGTTACCTCCTTGCACCTCGGGATCCTATATGCTCTGTGAGCCAGAGCACAATAACTAAACTAACTAATCCAATGTACTGAAAGAGGAACACCACCAAACTCCACCAAAAAAGAATAATGAGTCTAATGATCTAAAAAGAAAAAAGCAAACTCAGGATCAGTAATTCAGTAACAGGGACTGCCAGAGCTGGGGAGGAGGTGGTGAGGCTGTGACAAATATGCTGTAATTCAGAGGTAAAACAACACAAACTGTTTCTCAGAACAGAATATCAAGCAAGCCAGACATAAAAAATATAGAATACAAACTTATTTCAAATTTATTCTGTGCAGGTGCACTCAAATATAACAGAAACAAAAAGCACATTGACACGGTTCACACTTGACTACAAACAACTCAGAACCATAAGGCCCTTTGAGAGAGAATTAAAGCTAGCGTGCAAATGTTAGGAGCCCTGACAATGTGTGTACTCTCAGATTAATAAATCCAGCTGTGTATTCTGCCCCAGAGAAGAGAATAAAAGCACAAACAAATATGTGTCTTCACTGTAAGCCAAGAGTGTCTTCTAAACAAGACACAGGGCAAACAAAACAACCTAGCCTGTTTAGGGGGGCGGCTAACAGCAAGAGTCAGAGATCCATATGACTGAGAGAATCTGTGTAGCCTAGTCTACCACTCAGCTGGGCAGAAATTGATTTTGCTCAGATTATGTGATGAGGGAGTTAGGGGAACGGCTATAGGGTGTGAAAAGCAGCATGAAAAAAAGATAGAAAGGCGCAGAAGAAGACATAGACAGATCTGAAGATATCTTGAAGGTGGAAGATACTACTCTGCTTTGTCCCATAACATTTTACTGATGTACTAATGCAAACAGACAAATAACTTCAGAGTTCTCTAGAACACTGTCGTAATATGAACTGATTTTGACCTTGAAGAGAAAGTTTAAAAAGAAATCAAATCAAAAACAGTTTTCATTCTTACCCCAAATGTTTCCAATCAGCCAAGTTATATTTATCATCTGAGGTTCGCTTCTTTAGTTTTGCATGAGATGTTAACAGTTTTGTCTTTTTAAATCTGTTTAATAAATGTAACATTTCTCACTATGAGATTGTTTTGCCTATTTGCCTATTTTGCTGCTAGATTTTACTTTTACTAATTTTATCTAGAGAAACTGTCTCTTAACAATTTTGCTTGTTTCAAGACAATCAATTAATAATAAGAAATAATGTTTATTATAATATAAAATGATGACAAAATGTAAAATATTACATACATCAATCATATTTAAATGTTTCACTTGTCAATATGTCAAGTACTCTCAAACAGAGTTGTTTATGTGGTGTCTAACACCACACAATGTATCTATTATCTTCAAAAAGGTACATACACCTTTTACCACAATTTGGGATGTTAGTTCATGGCTTTACTTGCTTTTTAGCTACATTAGCCTCAAAACTAAGCAAACATACTCCAGACACCAAACATGTCAGCTACATTTGAGGTAAAGGGTCAAACACTTGTGGTCCATACTATTAACCTTTAGGTAAAATGTGACCTAAAATGTATCCAGCTTGAATGCACAACTATCTTCTCTCAATTATCAGGCCAGTGGCAGCAGTAGCTGCTTCCTGAACGCTGACCTTGTTTAACACAGCCCGGTTCTCTTCTTGGAAAGCTCCCTCATGCAGATATTAAATCCAGCTCTAATCTAACTCATGTTGCTCTAATATTCAGATGACCTGAAGAAGTTGATTAGCTGGAGCAGATGTGTTAGATTAGGGAACATTCCAGGAGCGTGCCTGCCCTACTTTATTGTATTAAGTAGCAGAAGAAGGTGCAATACTCTACATTACCTCACTTTGCTGTTAATATTTCATTTTGATTGTTCAGCAAAATGTTATTAAGTTCCATTGACCACTGAATAATGTTCAAATGACCACATGACCGCTTTACTACCCTACTAATTTTATTCTGTGAATACTGTGGCCTGCTGAAATTGACGAGAGTTTAGTTTCAAATATAGAGCATCACCAAATAGCAGTTATTAGCTGATGACAACCATAGCAATAATGAAAATTGACAGTGATGTCACACTTTTGTAATGTGAAATATATACCGATATCTGCATGTCCAGCCGCAGTTTAACTGGCAGTAACTTCATGTTGAAGTCATAGTAGACTCCCATTTCATTTAACAGTATACAGGCCAGCCATTCAGAACATGGGACAATTTTTAATTACGTATAAAATGGCAAAGAAAAGCATCCTGAATACAGGCAGTATATTAAGTAATTATCATTATGGCCACTTTTTGTTAAAAATGCCTATTGTCATTTGATAAGTTTGTTAAAAAAAAATCAACATATCTAGAATTAAATTTTGAAATGAATTCCACATTTATACATAAAGGGAAACATTAGCTATAATTGGTGTGGTACCAAAATATATAAAAAACCATTTTCATCATTTTTTTATAAAACTCTTCATCCATTGCATACATTTTAATTGCTAAATAAAAAGTGTATATTGGAAGCTATTTCTGCATATATAGAAAATGACACCTATATTTTATGTAATGGTGAAGAAACAGAACAAACATATCACATTTTTTGGGTGCACAGCCCAAAAATAGCCCAATTAACCAGGCTGCATTCAAATCTACAGAATATTCAAATAATAAATTGACAGAATATTAAACGCATTTTTAATTTTGTTATTTTTTTAAATGTAGGCAGACATCCTCTGCTTCCAACTTTCTGTGTATTCAACTTTACATGATGGCATAATACAACAGACAACAAACACATTTTCATCATAATAACTTTACTGCACTTTACTGAATGTGGTCATTTTCAATCATTTCTGCTGCACCACTCACTTTACATTCTCATTTACACAATAGGCAAACACAGCAGACGGTAAATAATATATTGTCTTAACATGACTTCACTGCAGGTGGTCATTTTGGGTACACTGTAATCACAGTAGTTAGGTTCGTCTTGTAAAGTTGCGCAAATTGCCATTCTTATCTCTATTTTCCCAGCTGTATATCTGCTTTCCTACCAGCGGGACCCCAGACGCTCTGAGAAAACTGTTTACAAGGCCTTTCTAAGAGAAAAGCCTGTGCAGTAAATAAATTGCCTCCCGCACAGAAATCTGAGGGAGAAACTTCAGCAGCTTAAGTGGCTGTTATGATTACTAAATAGATAGTCATTTGGTTAGGCTTCTGGGCACCTGCAATATGTTCAGCAGGGTAGCGCTCGATACACACAGAATACCCACCAAATAAAAGCCAGCCGTTCACCCTGTGGCACTGCCAGGCTTGGCATGGGGCTTGTTGTCTCATTTTTGATGATATTTGTTTTAAGTTAGTCTCTCTCTTTCTCTCTCTCTCCACCAACCCCCCCCCCACCCCTCACTTTCTCCCTCTCTCAGTCCCTCCCTCTCTCTAATGATCCCACATTTGGAAACACACAATCTGTATGTTGTGCTGTGTGTGAATGAAACAAGCTGTTGGCTCTTTAGTGAGCTGGAGCTGTAAGCTATTCTGGGCACAAATTTACTACACTAAATAAACAAAGGAGTCTGTTTTCTTTCACAAAAGTGTCTGAGTACTTGTGTCCCCTAACTTTAGTAAAGGAGCATGTGGATTAACAATAAGGATGTAGTATCTCAGGCCCCAGTCCTATTTGTCGTTGCAGAGTCACTACTGTTGGCTGTCTGAGCAATGCTAAAACAGTGCTTGCTTTGGAGATACTTTGGAGCTTGTTTGGAGGGTTGTTTTACAGACAGTATTTATGGATATTTATAAGGATGCTCTAAGCCAGTCTTCTTACCATCGATTTCTGACAACGCAGAACATGGTCAGATTTGCTCTGAGAACTGCCTGAAAGCCAAAGGTAGGCTTTAACTAGATACAATAGCTTAATTATACATAATATCATACATTATTTTGATTGATTTTCAAATGCTGACACATCTATTCAAACGTTCAATTTCTTCCTCACTTACATCTTAGTCCTTTATATTAAATCTGAATTTCAATCTGTCAGATCTGGACTGCTTTGGTGTAATCCAAACTACTACCTTGGCACTTTAGTTGCTGGATATACTCAGTTCCACTGCAGAACTGTTTTACAAGGCTCCTTTAAAATTCTACTGCATTCGGTTTATTTAACATAATATACTCTTAATGCTAATTTCATAATCAAGTGATGTAATGGGGCTGTATGGTGCATCAGCATTACATTGAAAAGTTATTCTATGCAAATATTCTAGACAAATAATGATGCACTCATATTACTATCATTCAAGTTATCTAAAAATACCTCCTCACCCTCTAATGCTGCAGTTTTTTTTTTTCTGAAAAATATGCAAGAAGAGCAAATAATGTTGGAAAGATGCTAGAGTGGCAGTAGCCTAGTGGGTAAAAAACTTGCCTGGGAACCACAAAGTTGCAGGTTCAATCCACCACTTTCTACCACTGTGTCCTTGAGCAAGACTCTTAACCCTCAGTTGTCCCTGTAACTAATGATTGTAAGTTGCTCTGGATAAGGTTGTCTGCCAAATGCCCCCTTTATGAAAAAATAACCTTTTCCCCTAATTTTATTCTAAGATTGAATGCTTCTAACCATATGTGATTTTTATTATCTTTCCTATGGTTCAGTGTAATTAAAATTCTGACAATTCAAAGTGTACATTTTTCTGTGGTTTCTGTAGTTGCTGTCCTACACTTTTGGAAGATCCACTGGAGAATGGAATACCACCAAATACTGCAATACAGTCACTGATTATATAAAACACATTATGATATGAAATTTTGCTATTGTCATTCAGCAGTAAAATTTATGCTTTTCATGTGTTTGGTAGGTTATTCTACCAAAAATGGAACAGAAATAAAGTGAATAGGGATGTGCACAGGGCCTCTTTTAGAAACCCATTCCATCTTTATCTTACAGTCTTTTCTGAAACCTGAACAGACTCATTATAGAAAACCAATCAAGCAAGCAGCTTCACTTTTTCATTAGACATATCAGTTTTAAAGCCTGTTGTTTATTACTCACTGTTTAAAATGTCAAAAAGTCAGGAACCAAATACCAATAAACTGGAACAGAGGCTAAAAGCTTTAACAGCTTGACTAGTAAAGAAAGCAAACACAAGCTAAAGGGGTTTTATTATTTAGGCTCTATCCTGGCCTCACTTAAGCTCAATTAAACAACAAAATGACATCAATCATCAATGTTTTGTTGACCTCTCTAACATGTTATTCTCTTCTTTCTATAGGTAATGTTCTGTAAACCCAACCACCTGCCTGCAAGATGCCATCCAATCCCTGAAGCTCAGGACATCATCTCTGGGCCTGCTTCCACTTAACACTTCCATCATTAAAAGCTTCTTATTGCAAGGTCATGTACAATCTGCCTTTAAGATCATCAGGGTGGTGACCATGCTCCAAGAAATGCCAACCAGAACCTCTCCTTTATCTCTCCTGAGTGTGCTGTCTTTAATAAGTTTTCTCTCTTCCTCACTCAGAGCAAGCAACCAGCCTTCATGCATCAAGGCCAGATCAGTAATAGTATCACTGGTCCTGATTCTTCTTGAACTCTATGTTTACATTTTTGGCATTTAGCAGACACTTTTATCCAAAGCAACAGTAGGACAGGCTCACTGGAGAAACTTGGGGTTAATGAACTTGCTCAGGAACCCAGTGGTTTTGTGCTGAAAGTAGGTTTTGAACCGATGACCTCTTGGTCCAGAGGCAAGTATCGTACCCACTAGGCCACCACCACCACCATCTCAGAACAAAAGTATCTTTAGACTTTCGGGCTTATTTGTCCTAGCTAGGTAAGCCATTTTCTCCTTCTGGATAAGAGCATCTACTTAATGCTATACATTTAAATAATAATATCCGCTAAATGCAATTAATGTCCAGTCCACTGATTTACTGCTGACACAATAATCGTCCTTCGACTTTGGCATCCTTTTTTAATTTCTTCAAAAAGTCTTCCATTCCCGCTGATGAACGGGAATTCAGATGGAGCTTATGGGCTACCACTAATACGGTAGTATTATATCATTATATCATATGGTAGCCTTATATCATTATTATATCATTATATTATTAACCCCCTTAACCACACTAGGGTTACGGGTACCAGGAGCCTATCTCAGGCTCAGTGGGCATGAGGCAGGGATTCACCCTGGATGGGGCGCCAGCTCACCACAGGGCATAAACACTATTCCAAAGTTACTTAAAAATCACTTTTTTTTTAAACTTAACACTAATAGATTTTTAATAGCTTCAAAGTAAGACAAATTTGTGACAATTTATGCATGCACTTTAGACACTCAAAATGTGGTAAATGTTTTTTAAACTTATGTGAGAGAAATAGACCATACAGCAGGAATAAACTGCACAAATTTTGTCTCTTATTAGGGCAGAGTGTAAATGTGCTCTTCCTGTTCCATATGTAACAACTGACCTCTATTAGCCTCCTGAATAGTTAGGTGCTGTAAACCTGATTGAGTTTGTCGGCTGACACCAGCGTATTAATCCTTAGAGCACACACGCACACGCATACAGTCTATCAGTGCATGTAGGTATAATGTTTCTTTTGTGTTTTATATGTGTAAATGCTGCTCTGCAGGTGTTTAGTGGTGTGTGTGGGTGGAAGTGGTGTTTCTGTGGCCCCAAGCAAAGATGTTTGACTTTAATGCAAAATACACTTTCCCTTTTAGTGCTTTTTACTACAGTTTGGACTGAGCCATCCTGGAGTTGCCTTGGTAGATGACTTGATTATCTTTCATGTTGGTCAGTCAACATCTCTGGGTAAAATGCTAGATCCTCCCCAAAGTTAACATTAGTTTTAAAATGTTTAATATTAGTTAGTTTGATTTCAAGAGTGCTGGTTAGGTAGCTAAGGTGCTGAAGTGCTTATTCAAAAAATCCTTTTATTCAGATTTTTTCTGGCCGACCACTTGCTGCCTTACTTTGAGGGTCCATTGCCCCTTACATTTGTGTGGTTTGTGTGGTGCTAAAGATCACCTCTGATTGTATGTGTGTGTCTTCTCCATCTAATAGGACTTTAACTTTGATGGATGAAAGCTACGTTTTTTCCTGGAGTGTCCTCACAATGACAAAATGTTTATATTTTTATCAGACTTGGGGGATTTGAACCTCACAGACTGATAAACACACACACACACACACACACACACACACACAAGCAGTTTTGTTCTGTAAATTTTAAACATCCAACTTCAAAGAAACTGTAGCAGTCAAGCAAAACTGAAGTTAAAAGCTTTAGGTTGGTGACTGCACTGAGGTTTGATCAGCAAGGAAAAGGCTAAAGGTGCATTTTTTCCCAAAAGAAGAAAAAAAAACTGCAGCAGTCATGACAGGTGATTTGCATCTGTTTATTTATTTGGCTTGCATTTGTATTTTTAATGTACTTCCTTTTAGTTTTTGATACAATCAGAATGTTGGTGCCTTGAGAAAAGACAATAGGTGAATATTATAAACTCAGCATCATTATTTGCATTATGCCAGTTGAAGTACACATGCATTAAAGATGAATTCGCTCGGGTGTGGAGAGCCGTTGATCCAGAAGCCAAACGATGAAGTGAAGTTTACTCTGATGTGTAGAATCTAGATGAGGTAGAGACTTTTCCTTCACGATCAGGACCTCATCCCAATACCAGCTTAAAAGCAAATGATCACTTTAATGGAGATAAGCACGTGGAGCCAACACCAGCACAAACCTAATTACCTCAAGCCCCAAAATAGCAAAGATCAAAGAGTGTCCATATACTTTTCTGCTCAGGAGAACCCACTGAGCTACATTTAAAACACACCATTTACTGGGACAGTGTTCTGCATACAGATCTTATATTGTGTACTATTAAAGCAATAGTCTGGTGCAAAAATTTAATTTACACATATTTCCCCTTCCCCCAAATGCAGTAAGTCATGGTTTGATGTATGAAGATTTATATTTGAGGTACAAGGATAATGAAGTTTATACCTCACCAATTAGCATGTTGCTAATGTGTAAATCATTGCATACTTGATTCAAATTGAGTTGAGTTGTTAAATTGGAGTTGTTAAATGATTTCTAACAGTCATTTAAGTGTTTTCTGATAATGTATGGCATGCTTTCATCTAAAAACATGTAGTATCAGCTTTCATAGATAGATAGATAGATAGATAGATAGATAGATAGATAGATAGATAGATAGACAGACAGACAGACAGACAGACA
>JBBJLS010000109.1:7821498-7838623 GCA_037577275.1 Bryconaethiops microstoma | reverse complement strand
AGGTCTCAAACTGTGTATATATAAATACACACACACACACACACACACAAGCTCTGAGCATGCGTTTATGAATTGTTCTAAAGGTTCACTTGTGACCAGGCTAAAATAATTACACACAGAAAGTTTGGTCTGAATTATTAACAGCAGTATTGTGGAAGTGAGTAGTGTATTTATTCACTCTGTCCACATGGGAAAACACACAAGGAAGGAGACGCTATATGAAAACTAAACACTGTCTGCTAACTGGTAGAGTTTACTATTATTTTTAAAATGATCATAGCTCTAACACACTCCATGTTTGTTACCCTCTTTCCCTCTGTGTGTATTCTGCAGGGAGGCCTCATTTCAGTGCAGCAAGAAATTTGTTCACCATCTCACTAAAAACAGTGACCTGGCTCTGTTAAGACAGAAAAATCAAAGATCCCTCTGATGTATATGGTCATCTCCAAATGTGTTCCACTTTAACAGGATTAGTGCCTGTGAGGAATGGCCATAATATGTTTTAATTGTGAGATTATATCCTGCAGACACAAAGGCCAGTGATGTCTGGGAGCTGGACAAGAGCAGGAAGCACCAAGTAACTACAAAGGCTTTCAAGCAAGAAAAGAGGAAAGTTTAGCACTCCGAGCAAGCCGGGCTCATTTACTTTGATTCTGCAGTGAAGCTGAAGAATGTTCTTGGAGGAATTTTGTTTTGTACGAAGGTGAAAACACAGAAATATTGAATTTCTGCCCAGTCGTTTGGCCTGTGGGCTTTTCTCATGCTGTGTAATCAGACACAAACAAGTGTTGAGGCAGTTTGTGGCTAAAGTGACTACATGAGTAAAGACAAAGCTGTCAGTTTCACAGAAACAGATGTGTTAGTAATCCATTATTTATCCACATGTTTTCAACCCAAACTGCAAATTAAAGCCATTCAAACCTAAGTGCTATTGTATAGAAGATTAAAGCCTATCACAGATAAAGAAAGACATTTTTTAAAAATTCAGCTGAGGACAGCATTAATAATACATTAATAATACATGGTCTTAGTCTTGTACGTGTGGATCTAGTGTGTGTTTGAATTATACAGACTGGTAGTGTTCCTAAAGTAGAAGCAGTCTAGGCTTTCATCCTCAGCTAACAACAAGAGCTCTTCTGTTTTATTAAACTAATAGTTAGTAAAATGTTCAGACTGTTGCTTTTATCTCCTTACAAGTGTGGAAGGAGGGATGTTGTGTAATGATCAAAAAGAGGAAGAAAAAAGGACCCTTCTGAAGAAAATATCTGATAACAATAACACAAGTTTGTGTGTACCTTTGTGACTAACCGCATTTCATTTTACTTTCTCCTACTAAAAAAAAAAAAAATTCTTTGACAGGTATTGTTTAGGTGTCGTTTGTCGGGAGTCTAGGTTTACTTAGCACGTTGTAGCTTGGTTGAACAATGGATGTGGACTTGAGTTCAGCTTTACAGGTTTAAGAAACAGATGTTGACCACTTAAGCACTGCTGTACGTCGCTCTGGATAAGAGCGTCAGCTAAATGCCGTAAATGTAAATGTAAATTTGATATAAGTGACAAACTATATGTACATAGGGGCATGTTCATTTCTCATGAGGTCATGCACAATGACACAAAAAAATACATTTATGAAAAAATTTAAAGGGCTCATATCTTGGAAACCCATTTTTTAAATACTAGAATTAACTGTGCTATGTGAACATGATTTGATTTTATGCATTCACTCCTCAGTCCATTTATGGAAACCGTTTGTGATGTCACAAAAACCAACACACTTCTATATATCTTCCAGTTTAGTCTTTAGTAGTTTAGTCCTGTCCATTCACACTGAAATTGGGATTTTATATATTTCTTTTTTTAATGGAGCTTAATACAGGACAGCTTTTTACTTCTAAATTGAGTCAGCAAAAACAACTTGTTTAATTGTAAGGGTTGGAAATTTTTACTCATTGTATTATTCTATATGTGGACTGTTCTACAGCTCTGAAGCATCAAAAACAACCAAAACTGTTCTTTCCTCCATGTTGGGTGAGTGGCTGACTAAAATGAAGCCATCCTCAATATTGACTGGGCAGCTTTGATGACATATGGTGCTTTGTCATTGCATTCAGAAGAAAACTTTTTTTTGATAGACTTACCATCTAGAGGAGGGCTTGATGTTGTCACACGCACCAGACCACGTGACGTCAATCGGCACCGGAAATGACGTCACGCGATGGGTATATAAGCAGGAAGAACAGGTACCTCTGTACACAGACATTGAGATTCTCTCTCAATACGTGTCGCCCTGTGGTTCCGGTACTGTGAGTACTCTGCATCTCTCATCTTTATTACCTGTCTCTGTGTACGTGTTCAGAACGAGGGTTCCTTTGGTGGGAATTCGCACTCTGCTTCCAGAGCGTTCTGATAGCAATAGCGTGGGTTACCAACTCTCTCGTGTATCTCTGCGATTGGGTCCTTCCCCTACGCTACATTTGGGCGTCTCTTGTTACTAGCGTTCTTCCTCGTGACAGATGTGGCTTTTTGTGGTTGTGAAATTATTATTGTTGTTGTTGTTGTTGTTGTTGGTGGTGGTGGTGGGGGTGGTGGTAGCAGTAGTAGTAGTAATAGTAATAGTATTATCTCTGGGTACCCACAGCACTAGTGAGGAATAGGTGGTAAAAGAAATGCGATTATGATGATGATGATGCTGAAGAAGAAGAAGAAGAATCTTCTTCTTCTTCTTCTTCTTCTTCTTCTTCTTCTTCTTCCTCATTATTATTATTATTATTATTATTATTATTATTATTATTATTATACCAAAACACTGGAAAGACCATTTGAAAGAAGTAAAATTCACTACTTAATTATATAGTTTTTTACAGACCTTTAAACATTTTTATCTTATTGTTATTTAATTACTTTAATTACTGGTTTGTTTCATTCTACTGCCAAGACAAATCCCTTGTAAGTGTTATTACAATTTCCCTATAGAAAAGCAGTGTTTTGATTCTGCTAGCAGAGCAATTACAAATTTTAGAAGATAAAAGAAACATCCTCCTGTATTCAGAATCATTCTGACTGTTGGGCTTCTTAGGCAGCTCCACTGATCCGGTCCGCTCTCAACACATCCTGCTAGTGCTTCACAGAGCAGAAAAGAGGCTAGAGTGGCCTCTTACCCAGATTATACAACTGTGTGTTATTACAGGGCCACCATCACCAACTCCTTAAATATGGATTTAGGCAGAGGATACACACACTGATCTGCTCCTTCAGCATCTCCTGTTGGAAATGCCAAGCCAGTCTGGAGTCAGTAATGCTGAATTGAAGCTCTTTTACAAAACCAGGATATATAAAGTCCTCCTGACAGGAGGCCAAACAAGCCTTCCCAAACCTATAGAGCTATAAATACCAACACACTGAAGCCTTTCTTAATCTACGCAGCGACGATATTTGCTCATTTTTAACTATTTACAAAGAAAGATTTAATATACAGGACCTGCACTTTCCACACAACCCTTCACTTGTCTCAGTGAGCTACAAGTGTTAAAATGCTATTAACCATTTAATTTTTTTAGTTTTCTGATTTAAATGAAGCAAAATACCAATAAATGCCAAAGCAATCATTTCCATAAATCCAAATCTCATAAACACTTCAAATTAACCTCTGCCCTGTTACACTGTGTGTGTGTGTGTGTGTGTGTGTGTGTGTGTTTGTATGTGTGTGTGTATGGGTCAGGTTACTAATGAATATAACAAATTCAGTATTAAATATAATAAACACAAGTATCACCAGTTTAGTATGAAGAACGAAAATCTACATATCAAGCCATCAATCAGTGCAGGCTGAATGTGAAGGAAATTGAAGGGGCATAACCGGAGCAGCGTGTGTCCACAGTGGCCGAGGAAAGTGTTCTGGCCATAAAAGGCCAGCTGCTGCAGAACAGAAACGCCAAGAATGTCACTTGTAGGCCCCAGGTGGTAGGTGGAAGAGTCAGAAAGACAGATGTTTGCTCTAAATTTAAGGAGGACAAAGCTGGAAGATGAACAAAGACACTCAGCCAAACCCAGTAACCCAGAGGAGAAACAGGTCAGCCATCTGAAAAAAGAAAAAACAAATCACAGAAGTAAGAGCCATCAAAATAACAAGCTTTAGGAAAAAAGCTACAACAAACACACTTTTCCTGTTTATATACACTGAAACCTGGTGCATTGGATTAACATGATTCAGGCAAAATGGTGGGGCTATGCTCTTAGACAAGGTGGTTAAACATCAGTATTTTATCATCTCACTCTATTGTCTATCATCCACCCCCCAACATGGACTGTTCACACTTCTGCCCGAAGGTTCAGAAGTGTGAAATCTAGAACCTCCCGACTAAGCAACTCCTTCTTCCCCACTGCCATCACCTCATACTGTAATTTTGCACATTAAGCTTCTTTGCACAACCCCTTCATCTACCTCATACTGTTATTTTTGCACCCTAAGCTCTATTGCACATTTCCTTCATTTTGCAAATGCAGTTAATGTGTATCTACATCTGCACATTACACTTAAGTCTTTACTAACTTATTTTAAATAAAAACTCTTAATCCTAATCTTGGCATTTGTGTGGACAGCAAAGAAAGAATTTCATTGCACCGAGAAATGTAATTTCTACTGTACATATGAAAATAAACATTTGGAATCTTTGAATTTTGAATCTTGCTGTCTCCTGATTATTTTTGTCTCTGTGTCTGTTACTGCCATCATCCTTCCTCTCACATTTTCACTTTATTTGCAGTAATTTGTTTCTTTTATCAAACTCATTCCCCCATTTTACTGGTCACTAGAGTTTGAAGCTAGGTAATGGTTGTTTTTAAGAAAAAAGTAATGGAGTGAAACCAACACTGGGTTCTTTTTTACTCTTCAGTTTAAACTTTTCTTGGGATGAGTTTGTGTGACTGTTATGGCACGACAGCCTGATTTAATTTAAAGGCATTTAATTACTTTTAGTCACCTCTGTGGGTCACTCTCAAAGGTGGGGTTTGGGGGAATTGGCCCTCTAGAAGCTCCACCTCTTTTCAAATACGTCAGTAAATTTCACATGAATAAACGTCACTTCAGAACAGTTACTGTCTTTCAGTTCACTTTTTTATTGGCAAAAATTATGTTGATGTATTATTTTTCAGTACTGTTTTAGTGAACTTTTTGCTTCTTTAATTAATCGGAGAAAGACTAAGGAACAAGGCTCTGGCTGCAAATTACTTGTTATTGTGGGTACATAGTCACTGAAAATCACTGAAACGACTATGAAGTACTGATGAAGCTTAATCTAATTAAGCATTTATTTCTGGGAGCAATATCAGATTTGAAGCGATCAAGCGCTAAATGATAAACTTATATTAGTCTATCCAGCAAGCGCTTTGAGATTGGCTTACAATAAAGCAAGCTTGAATATTAGCTCACAAAGCTAACTTTACATTGTCATTAAACTACTATTAGCTTTTTAATACTAAACAATATATGTATTTCACTGTCTTGGATCATACTAATTCTACAGGTGTATTTTGAAAAGCTTTAATCTGTTGGACTTTTAATAATTACATTTTACCAGACTGGGATTTATATTATCACACATTGTAATGCTTTCTGTTGCATATTAAGCTGAACTTATGAAACTAACTAGTTTACTCACATTGCCAGTGAATTTTCTTTAATTTCCAAAGTTAAGCTGACCTTCCTTCTCTCTGCCTGCCATTGCATGTTTATGACTGCTCCATGTCCCATCTTTGTATTTTAGTGTTTTCAAACTTTCTTGTTTAAGTTTACAACAGTAAGTCAGTATATTTAATATTAATAAGTTGTGCCCTTTCTAACCATGAGGGTTGAGTTATTACTTTGGTTCTGCTACCTATGGCTCTTTATTTGGGCTGCCTGCATGCTGCTAATGCTCTTTGTTTAAACCCTCAACCAGCTAATATATCACTGAGGAAATACGCTACAAAGAACAACGTGGTCATCTTGGACATTACCTTGGAGATGCAGAGGTGAAAGATGAAAAAAGGATGCCACGGAGGAGCTAAAGGTCATGGAAAAAGAGCCTCGAGGAATGGGCATGAGTCTGGTGAGCAGCGGAGGAGGCAATACAAACCTTTCATTATTTTGGGCAACATGAGGTCACCGAACAATAAGATGGACGAACTTACGACATTAGTCAGACAATTTCACGAGTGCAGTTTGATGTTCTCCTTGAGTGTGTTCCTGATTCTGTTGTCGCTTCAACGTCAATATTTACATTTCATTTTTACACATATAATCTATCAACCATAATATTAAAACCACCGATAGGTGAAGCGAATAACATTAACTGTTTACATAAACAAAAGTAGGCTTAGCCTAACTTGCCAAACTCACCTTTACACATCTTTAACTTCTTCTTTTTCGAAATGCAGCATCTCTAAGCCCAGCAACCTTGACAGCTAGGAACATTTTAAAAGGAGAACAGAACAATGATAGAGTATATGTTAAATTTTGAAAAGTTACAAGGTGCATGTGACAATGTACATGCTGTAATATTATCTATGCTTTTAATATGTTCAAGTTATAAGTTTTGAGAAGCAGAGCCCACTGCATGAGTCTCTGATTCGTGTTCTGCAGAGAGTTCAAAATGTTAAGTGGGTTATAGTAAGAAAATTCCATCCCAATGTTCAAACCCCAGTATGAACATCACTATCTAGTATGCCACAAGACAGAACGACAGAATGAGCTTATCCATAGAACATGCAGTGTGGTTAACAGCTCAGCCTGTTTAGAATTTTTGAAGCAATTCAGAGTTTAATAATTAAGCTACCAGGAAGTACAGAGGTACAGGCCCCAGTGTGGACATCAGTATTCCACAACACCACAAGACAGATACACTTTGTGCACAGGTTAAACTCATTCCTGGTACACAAGCGGCTGTATCCAAGTGGTTAAAAAAAGGCTGGACAGAAGCGAGAATAAATGAATCTGTTGCTCCTGCATCCTGGAGAATTTTTACAGGGACTTTAAATTCAGTGAGAGAAAAACTGTCTTAGACAAAAGCTTCAAAACCAGTGAAGCTTTTAGTGGAGTGACCAAAAACTTTAGCAGCAACAGTTTTTGCAGTAGCATAAACTTACAGTTTTACCAAGCTTGCTTTAAAGTGCCAGCATGCTCATCAGAGACATTTCATACTCTATGCTCAGCAACCCCAGTTGGAATTCAAACATTTAACTGCTCTAGTCCTATCAGATCATGCACATCTTTAAAAGAAGCTACTTCCAATGAAGAACACTATCTATTGAAGTGCATCCCTTGCAAACTCAACACATGACTGCTTATCAGACTTTCTCCAAGACCTGAAATGTTGCCAGTATGCCCCTGGAAGCAACTAAGAACTGAATCTTTAATACTAGAATAGTTCTGGTTATCACTTGTACCAAGACTTGAACAAGTTTCCTGGGTTTTTCCTGTCCACACAGATTGCAGCATAAATCTACAATCATCCTCAGGCCAACCTCTTACACTAGTAAAACATTCAAAAAGGGAGGAAAAAAAAGTGTCTGGAAACTAGACACAAATACCTACCACATCAAACAATTTCACACCTTGTGAAACAGATGATAGCGACACCTCAGAACAGTCTATAGCAACATTACCTGACAGCTTACCTGCCTTAATTTGATCTAACCTGTAGAGCTCCATTTTTTTTCCTCTTTTTCCAACAACTGTACAAAGCCTTTGACATACTACATGAGAGTAAGATGGCTGTATGCATACCACATAATTTACTGTCTTGTAATTGTGAATCTTGAAGTTGTGTTTGCACACTACATGACTAATCAGCAACAGTGGATCACACATAAGATCTTCCAGCAGGAGGAATTTCTGACCAGCCCAAACTGCATTTTGTAGAAAAGAATCACTGCCTTCAAATGTGTTTTGGGGTTTGCAGGCCGAAATAAAGAAAAACAACGAAATAAAGAAAAACAACACACACACACACAAAAACAATCCAGCAGTATTTACTCAGTTTTTTCAGTATTTACTCAGTATTCAATCTACTCCAACAGTTGATAGATTCTGAAACAGTTCAGAATAAACAAATAAATAAATAAGTAAGCAAGCAAGCATCACTGAAATGGATAAAAGATCACCCCCTCCTAAAACATTCTTGTAAACTCAACTAATCATCTTTTCCATTGAACACCAAACTAACTGGCTTCTACCTGTGATCAGATGTAATAATTTTAATTAGTTCATCATAAAAATAGCTTTTCTTGGAGCATTCCAGTGCTTGGTAGTGCACCTTAAAGCAAACAATCAACTATGGGTGGCACTGCCAAAATATCTCAGGGATAAGATTAAGGACTGGCACAAGTCAGGGGATTAATGCAAAACAATTCAATGGCTTTATCAACTGCAATTAGTACGGTAAAGTGTGTAATTAAGAAGTTGAAAGTGCTTGGTACTACTAGGACCCTACATATCAAGCTGTCCCTCCAAACTGGATGACCAAGAAGAAAACTGTTCAGAGAGGGTACCAAGAAGCCTATGGCTGCTTGGACTGGGCCACTTGTCAGGATAGCAGGAAAAATAGGTGGGGGAGAAAATTCTCTGTCAGAACGTTATCAATGGGAAGAAGGTTAACCTTCCAAAATAACAAAGACCCAAAGCACAGAGCAAAACAGACCTCACAGTGGCTGAAGGAGAAAAAGGTGAGTGTCCTTGTGTGGCCTAGTCAGAGCCCAGACAAACTCTATTGAAAATCTGTAAAATTACTTGAACATTTCAGTTCACCAACCGTCAACATCCAATTTGACTGAGCTTGAGTAGTTCTGTAAAGAAGAGCAGGCAAATATTGCACAGTCTAGATGTAGAAAAGTATCCCAACAGACTCAAGGTAGCCATTAAAGGTAGAGGGTGTCTCTACAAATTACTGACACAGAGGGGTAATCCTTTATCTATCTCAATGATTCTTGAATTGTTGCTGTCATACCTTTCACTTGGATGTCATAAGTTGCATTGAGGAAATACAGCTTTTTTGTGCGTCTGTCTTTATTTCAGGATGCAAAGCAACAAACTGTGAATGTTTTGAAGAGAGTGATTCTTTTCTGTCTAGACTGAATTAACCCCAGTGTTCATGCAATTATAAAGTGGATATTTATGCACTAAAAGCAGTGCCCCCTCAAGTTCAGGGATGAACTCGTGAGGCAACCGCTCTAACTGTTTTCACTGCAACACTACCAAGATTTACAAATGCATCCCAAACAGAAATATGTGCTCCCCAAAACAACTAAACACTCACCACTACCCTAAAACTTCATACACTCTCTTTAGCTCCACACAGGATAGCACTACTGTTCTAACCCCAGCAGTGCACTCAACCAACCAAACTCACCCAAAGGAAGCACACACATACCAGACAAACTGATCCCACTCACAACAAATAGCCAACAATCTAGACTATTAAGCCTCCCAAATGAGTGCTTAGCAGCCTTAATACCCAAAGTACCAACTCAAGACATAGCCAGCGAACTTTGAAACAAATTCACATCCTAATTTTGGCTAAAAGCAAGACGTAAACCCCTACTATCAAAGTTAAAGTGACCATTCCATCATACATGGACACACCACAGCACACAGTGTGAACAGCATGAAATTCATCCTCTGCATTTAACCCATTCACCAAGTTAGGCAGTGGGCAGCCAGGAACACAGCACCTGGGGAGCAGTGTGTGGGGACGGTACCTTGCTCAGGGTACCTCAGATGTGCTTAGCAGTCTTAGGAATCAAACCCACAACTTCCTGGTCGCAGGACAAACACCCTAAACACTAGGCCACCAGCTCCCCCCCAAAATAGAAGTGACTGAGACAGATGACACAAAACCACTAGTTCCAACCTAGCAACTGGCCTACAACAATCATCAAACTGAGCTTTTAAACAGTGACCAAACAATCAAAGTATCATGGATGAGCTTCCATTTTGTCACTATTCTGTCTCAAGCATGTGATGAATGAGGGGGACCACACATTATGCCAGATGTTGTAATTAAGTACAACGAGAAGGCTGATTAGTATGACTGGAATGTTTGTATGAGAGGTGAGTGAAGTCCATGCTGGAAGAAAACTTGCAGTCAGAAGACGAAAGGAAGAGAAATAGAAGATTTATAACCTCCTAAGCTTCACCTACTCTGGTGTATTGTATCAATGGCACAGTCACACCCATCATTTCAAAAAGGGAAGGACACAGCCAACAAAGGGCAGGATAAGACCAATTCTGGAAATGGACCATCAAGCAATGGAAAAAGAGACCTGGTATAATGAATAATGTTTTCTTTGACATCATGTAGATAGTTGGATGCATGTGCTTCACTTACCTGAGGACGAGATGGCACTAGGATGCACTTTGGGAAGAAAGCAAGCCAGCAGAGGAAGTGTGATGCTGTGGGCAATGATCTGCTCGGAAACCTTGGGCCCTTGTATTCATGTTGATGTTACTTTCACATGCACCACCTAGCTAAACATTGTTGTACACCCCTTCAGGGCATCAGTTCATCCTAATAAGAGTGGCAGATAGGAGTGGTGCATAACTCCAATTCTTGAGGACTAGAGTCCAGCACAGTCTGGTAAATTGAATGGTGAGCACCCCTGTTGTATGGCATTGCTGTAGGTCAGACCTGTTTTCTCTGGTTTTGCTACAGACAGGTAAAATGTGTGAAAACACACACACAAATTGTGTATTCATACCTCCAGAAGCTTCTCTTTCAAGCAGGATCAAAGCCCGAGAGGAAATAACACACCCTCGTTGTTCTGCAGTTCAGCTAACTGTATGCAAATCTGCACTAATAAAACAGCGTTCTGCATTAATGTCTAAGTGCTGCTTTGAACTTTTGACTGAAAAATACTCTAACAAAAGTGCTCTCTCCATGTCTCTCCCTCACTCTCTCTCTATCTCTCTCTCTCTCTCTCTCTCTCTCTCTCTCTCTCTCCCCTTCTCCCTAAATAAGCACATTTAGAAGCACCAACATGTACATACAGACAAATTGTAGGACTTATCAGACTGCAAATATTTGCCAGTTTAAATATTCATGGAGTAAAATGTCAATAGTACTTGACTCAGTGTTTATTTGCATAAATAAATAGACTAAACAATCCCACTCTATTTACTGAATGTGAGATGACCCGGCGTAGAGAGTATGGATGTGGATTTAAAAAAAAAGTTGCACAGGAAAGAAATTGGGGCTGTAGCAAAAAGAGTAAGGATAAAGAATTTTCTTATCCTAATCTCTATCTGCTGTTTCTTTACTGTATGGTCAGTTACAACAGACAATAAAATCCATGTGTTTTGCTTTGAGCCTAGAAAAGAACTGAAAGCACCTTTACTTCTAAGTCAGTGGGCAGTTGCTGAATTCTGACAGTAAGTGTTTATGTGAACCACACATTCGGAAGACTTCAATGAATTTTTCAGTCAAAGGGATTTGATCATTAAGATGTAAATCTGCATCATTCCTTTTTCCACAAATGAGACTAGTTTTCGAGAAAAGGGATGTGTTGTAATTTGTTATGGGTGTAGCAGCGTGGCTGGAGCTTTCAGAGGTGACTCTGATCACCACGGATGTTAGAAAGGTTAAGGCACATGAAAGCAACCGGAGCTAATTTTATACTGTTTGGCTCCAGAATTGAGAAGTTGGATAAAACATTATTTTGGAAAAAACATTATTTCATGCTGTCATAACTACTAAGTTGGATAAAACATTATTTTGGAAAAAACATTATTTCATGCTGTCATAACTACTACTGTATTGAATTCTTCTTATATAGTCAGGTATTGCAAATTTTTATTCACATCATTCAACTTCTGCCAAATCTATATGTTTTCCCTTGTAGTCTAAGCACAGAGAAACAACATGTTGATATTGCTGTCTGTAGTAACCCTGGATTGTACAGATGAAGCATTTATATTTTGGCATTTGGCAGATGTTACTATTCACAGCAACCTAGAATTTAATCATGTTACAGATGTAGAATGAAGGATTGTAGTTTTGCCCAAGGACTCTTATTAGTGTAGCATGGTGGGCTTGCCATGACAAGTAACCCCAAGCTATTGCGTAGACACCAGTGATGTCATTCACTCTGCTACCCTAGGTACTTTGCAGTAGACAGTGACTATGTTGAAAAAGTCCTGGAGAATTCCTTTAAAGAATATAAACAGCAGAATGGATTTTGTCAGTGACAAAAATATATTAGTGACCGCAAGTGTCCAGGCTACTCCAAAGAGATCCAATTAAAACTCAGAGTTTTGGAAACTCTAGCACAGCTGTCCGTCTCATGCTCAGTGGCTTCTATCTTTCAATGAAATGAAAAGATGATGTAAAATTTCCTACTTTAGAGTTTGGAGTGTTTTAGTGTCTGAATGAACCTTTTTTCTCATGGATTGATAGAGAACTACATGGATAGGGATATGAAGAACTGAAGGGAAAGAAGAACCACAAAATGAACTGACATGGGTTGACTGTGTAGTAATAATTCAATGGTGAATTTGTGGTTTAATACTAAAAACCTTTCAACACTGATCATATGAGCCGATGAATACTCTTGGACAAACAGTGAAATGTATTTGTTCCTCAGTCCTAAGCCTATGGCACTTCACAACCTACCAAAGCTGGTATTAAATTGATGATTCAGTGAAAAGTAAAATTTGCACAGTTTTCCACCTTAAACAAAATGTAATCGATACGCCAAGATATGCTTGTTGTCAGAGTTTTTCCTGTTTGGTTTTGTTTAGATAGCTAACAATCAATGGAAGCTTATACCCCAATAATTAGCATTGTGCAAATGGCATGCCACACAGTTGCCTGAGATCAGGGATGCAGGAATAGATTTTTAAGCGGGGTGCTGAAATTTTAAACTGCATATATGTGTCATATTCCATGACACATGATATGACCAGCCATATTCTTTTTGAATTTTTTGATAATATCCATCAAACAGATCAGTATGCTTTGCATAATGAGATAAGTAAATATACACTGCAACAACAAACTGACGCACACCCTGCTCATTTACTTTATGTAAATGATCTGATCAGCAACCCTTTAGATTGTTGAGCTGTGTCACAGATTGTGTCGCACCCACAGTCATACTCACACCAAGCAAGATATATAAAACATACACTATATTCAATATTCTGGAAACAATTGTGTTGCAGTTATATTTAAGTGTACAAAAACAATATCAAACCACTTTGCCAACAAGACTGCTTTGGCCTGTTGTCTCTAATATACTTGCTTATGTGGTTTATGAAACTGTATTATGCACTGTTACTTATGCACATGGACAAAATAGCCCCATTGCTTATACTGTATAATTCTCTAGCTCACTCTTTTTTTGATTGCTGCTCCACTCCTAATGAAGCTTTCAATAAATTTTAGAAAGTGACACAGCTGCTCACTGGGATTCTTTGTCTTTTTAGCAGGAACTGCATAATTAATTGCAAGATATTAAACGCACGTTAGCTGTGAGTGGCACCAGAAAGCATCTTTTAAACTGGTTGAAAATGTGTCTTGGAGTTTTGGATGAAAAGAGGAGAGAAAGCATGCATGAGAGAATGCTCAGCAGCAGAGTAGCAGAATGAACTCTTACAAATAAACATACTGAAATGAGTTCTGCCTTGGGTCTTTACACTATGTAGAGGTTCTTTAAACTTTAAAGGACCTGTGTCATGAAATAAACAACTTGTATTTTACTGTTACAATTCCAAATGTACTATTCTCTTGTTGTCCTCTGATGTCCTCCTGATGTCACAGAACACATTTACTTATATCTCCCTGTTCTGCCTTTGTATGATTCATAGCATTCATTCCTATGTGAGGAAAAGGTTTGAGTGTTGACTTAGCCCATTTCTAACAATTGCTATCACTGAATGTCTCAGTAGAGCAGGGAGGGGTGTGATCACTGTATGGTGTTTAAGTTCGCCACAGTGGATGCAGGAGACCACAGTGTAGGGAAGCAATATATATTTAACTTTTTAAGGCTTGTTAACGCTGAGTAGGATATGATGCAATTTACTGTCCTTGGCTAGACATGCTTTCCACATTTCGAGCTGACAGAAATGCAGTTCTGTCTGGTAAGACTTGGGGAGAGGTATTTTGTGTTTATATCAACAATGAATAGTATATGAATATTCTAGTCTCTCATAATGAAATTGTTAGTGGAGTTTGTGACTGTTAGATGTAGACCATTTTATTTACTGGAATTCACCACTGTGCTCATAGTCGCAGTGTACATTCTACCCAACGGTAACAGAAAGAATGCATTTGGCAAACTTTACTGAGCCATCAGTGAACTTCAAAACTCACATTGGGTTGGACTGTTTATTATTGCATGAGAGTTTAACCATTCAAATTTCAAGGCAGTACGGTATTCCGCGCCGGGGCCCCCCTCGCAGTCAGTCCGGAGGGGGGCGGGGGTGCTAACGGGAATCTGCACCGGGGACCCCCTCACAGTCGGGGCCCTACGAGGATGTGTACTTCGCGTATGCCTAAGAACGGCCCTGCCTGGAGCTTTACATGGAATCAGTAACTGCCTGCATCAACATAATTGATGTTACTGTCTCTAAGACCAAGATCACATGTCCCAAACGAAGACATTGCCTTCAAATCAGGTGATAAAGCAGCATAGAGTACAGCGTACGCGCTCAGAAAATTGATGGGCACTTCCAGCCCACCAGGGACACACAGCGTATGCCGCATGTGGGATTACTAACTCTCCCACATGTGACATCTCCACCTGCTTGTGATCATGTACTGAAGACACAGAACAACATGGCAACAAAGAAGACAACCCCTCCACCAATGACCAGGTGTTCTGCCTGACCGTGGTTGATGTGAATAGAACTCTGCTCAGAATTAACATACTGCCTGGCTAAGCGCTTAAAGGATGTGCAGACCAGATAGTGGATGTTCTCAGAGACATCTTTAACATTTATTTGAGCAGGGCTGTCGTCTCAGTGTGCTTCAGAGCCACTACTCATCCCTGTGCTCAAGATATCATCAATTTCCTTCCTGAATATGATGCCGCCACCACCATGCCCTTACGTGCCTCTTACCCATCTAGACAAAAAACTTTTGTGAGAATGCTGTTAAGACTCAAATCAGGATTGGAACCATCATCTCCAGTAATACCATACTGAGCATACCTAGGGATCTGTGCTCAGTCTGGTGCTGTTCACACTGTTGCCCCTCAACTGTGCAGCAACGCAACTTGAACCACATGACATGACTGTTCCATTGCCAAGAAAGCCCAACAACATCTCTCCATGCAGAGACTGAGGAGAGCTCATCCTAATCACCTAACCTTCCTCACCATGTTCTCTAGAGTACTAGAGAGAGCATAGTCATGGACATTTACTTGCTGCATTGCAAAGCCACTAGCATTGTGGATGACGCCACATACACCCTCTTTGCCCTCTTCTTTTATCTCCATTTGGAATAAAGGAACATGGCCCTTCACTTTCAGGATGTTAAATCGTTCCCCCAAGTCATCAGACTCCTAAATCAGAACTTTGCTCTCCACACGCAAACACACTCTTTCTCCATTTCTCCCTCACTGAAATGTACTGGTTTATATTATATTTCATATCCTGCTGCTGCTATTGCTATTTAAGCAATTTTTGCACAGTTGGATTGTTACCTTCTTATCAGTAACAAATCTTTACATTGTTGCATATTTAATTACTTTACTGCTAGAATACAGTATCTGATGCATTACTGTATTCACTCACACTTATTACTATCTTTGCCTGTTTTGGCTGCACCATACGCTGTCCTGTCCTGTTTTGTTGTATTATTTGTGTTTTTAACCTCATTTTAGCACTCTATATTGTTCTGTCTGAAATGTGTGCAGTCTGGTGGTGTTTTGTGTTGTAACTTGGTCCTGGAAGACTGTTGTTTTGTTTCACTGTGTACTGGTATACAGCTGAAATGACCATAAAAGCCTACTTGACCTACTTCACAGAAAACCTCTTAACATCAATGGAATAAGACATTAAAATCAGTAAATTAATATTTGTAATATGTGACATTATATTGCTGTTGTACACCCTCCTGTTCATCTGAGACACCCCTGAATGAAATGACAGGCTGGCTGAGTAGTAGTGGCTGTTCAGCGAAGCGGGACACTTGTGAAACAGCCTACAGCAGCAAATCCTAAAAGCCCGTAGGTTCAGATGCTTTCTGTGAAAGGGAAATATGCCAAATCGGCAGACACATTTTCTTGGATGGTAGATGCAGTGAAAATTAAAATACATGTGAATATATGTTGGCAGAGATAATGCTGTTTTAAAATGCTCATTTACAAAAACAATTCAAGGGTCTTTCAAGTGCTTCTTTTATGACATTCGTCCAAAGAGTTCTTAATTGGTCCCTTTATTTATAAAGGCATGGATATAATTTGCAAACTGTCTCTTTTTCTTCTGTTTTTCTCTACGTCCATTACTGACACAGAGTTATTAATATAACTCAAGACAACATATTGCTGTACCTTCTGTTTTGTCTGTGGCATTTTTGTCATTGTATGGCAGTGCAATGAAGAAAATGTCATGGACAAATCCCTTAGAGTAGCTTCAGCCAACCTACAGTAGACAGATATGTAACCTGCAGGGTGATAGTAAAACTGCTGGTGAACTTTCTCCTGTCAATTAGTTAGATGTATATCCCTAAAAAGCTCAATTACATAACAAATAAATCCACCTCGTCTAATAATGTGGCCTTCCACACAATAAATCTAATCTGAAGTCAATTACAAATTTATTGTGGGTATTTTGGAGAATTTTGATGATTTTATGCTCTGCAGGCCTTAATTGTGATGAATGAGATTTTAACCAGTGTACTATGAAACCAAGGCTTTTATCCAGTGGTCTGTTTAACCAGCGTTCTCTGAAGAATGCATGTGTGTGTGGAGCCTAGAGAGATCAACTGTTCAAAGCTAGACTTTGTCACTGATGCACGCATACGCAGATCAGACAGTACAGACAGAGAGATGGAGAGAAAGAGAGAGACAGAGACAGAGAGAGAGAGAGAGAGAAAGAAAGAAAGAAAGAAAGAAAGAAAGAAAGAGAAAGAAAGAAAGAGAGAGAGACTTC
>JBBJLS010000109.1:7784212-7797415 GCA_037577275.1 Bryconaethiops microstoma | reverse complement strand
ACATATATACACATATACATACATATATGTAAAATAGATAGATAGATAGATAGATAGATAGATAGAGAGAGAGAAGGAGACAGACTGTGTATAAAATAACTGTAAAAAGCAATGAATTGAGAAGGCAGCAATTGAGCACAGTGAAGTTTAAGGTGAAGGTTCTAGAGGTAGCAGGGTCGTAATGCACCTAATCTGATGTAATTAATACATTTTATAGCTTGTAGGAAAAAAGCTGTCATGGTGACATTTCCATCCAAGCATGCAACTGACAAGCCATAAAACTGACAGTCAGAAGGTGTGCATGGGTATCTGATATTTGAGGTCTACCTGAAGGAGGCTTGCATGCTAGGTATCAGAAGGACTCAGAGGTCAGGGCTGGTATATTGCTACAGTGTCTCTGCAATAAGAATTTACAGTTTTTCTGGTGATAAGTGGTATAACTCAGTGATGATACAGGTCAAGGAGACTGCCCTCTTCAGGTTTAAATAGGTCACACTGAAACAGCTATAGAACGGCCACTACTCAAACTGACTGGATTCGCTAAGCCCGATTAACTGCATTTTGCAGGTTTAAAGATGAATAAGACAGCAAGGTTACATTTATGTTCACACTAAGTTCCAGCAAGAAGCAGCAGAATTAGACCAAGCATACAATTAGCAAGATGAACATACAATCACGGAAAAAAATAAGAGACCACCTTTCCCCTTTTTCTGTTCACTGTTTGTACAATTGCGGCAGTGTGTGTGTAAAATGCACTGGTTCCTATTCCTTTGTTATGTCTAGGGAATGAAAGGGTGTAGGTGGGGGTGGAGAACACAAAAGCCCAGCCGTGAAAGTAATACCCCTTACAAGAGAATACTATTTACAGACCTTTATATATAAATATATACATACATATATACACAAAACAAATGACACAGGTTGGGTCTTCTGATGACACCAAAGGGGTTTTAAAGAATAAAACAAAACATTACTAAACCTGTCTGCTCTCTCTCAAAAGAAAATACATGATACAAACCAAAACCCTGCCTAGCTACAAAACCCAAAACTTACAGGGGGTAGTGTCTAGACACACATACAATTACCTACGTGGAGTGCTATGTAAATGTATGTGACACAAACAGGGAAACGATCGAGGGGAAAACAGTATTTACACGAGAGGAGAACTTTGCAATGGAAAAGCTAATGAAGATGAATGTATTTATATATACCAGAATGAGTGAAGCACTAACATGACCCAACCTGTCAGGAACAAACAAGATGCTTGATTTACAGATACACATAGGAGCACACAGTCTTTCGCAGCCTCACAACCCAACGCTCTCTCCTCTAAGGTCTGGGTCCCTTCTTGTTGCTTCGATTCAGCTGTTAAGGGTGGAAGGCAGGACTCCAGATGACCATGTAGCCAACCGCGGCTTGCAACGCCATTCGGCCAATCAGCAGAAGGCCGGAAGCGGGACATCGTCGTCAGCACACACATGCACACCAATAGGCGCTGAACAGTGTGACGTCCACCGGACTGACGTAGACCTCCTCTAATCCTAATACATAGATCCATCTACGTTGAGTGACGGAGACAGAGAGCGAGCGAGAGAGAGGAAACAAACTCTACGTACCACGGCACGTAACATCATTTATGAACTATATAATAAATTATTTAAATGTAGTAATTTTTAATTTTCTTCAAACATTTCTTTGTTTGGAATTTTGAATCAAGCGTGGTCAGTAGTGTATAAAACAATAGTGACATGCACATTTTACACAGACACACTTACACAAATTATAAAAGCAATAACCGGGGAAAAAAAATGATGCGGTCTCTTGTTTTCTTCCATGCCTGTATTTTCTTTGTTGGTTTGCAGTAACCAATGACTTGAAAAGTTATTTTGTAAAAGAAATATCAGGTGACAAGATCTGTGCCAGTATTAGTGACTGATCAGCTCTCAAACCTTTCAGGTGCTTTAACTATCTCCGGGCCAATGGGTAGGATATTACATAGATAAAACCTGCTTAACAGTTTTTTTGAATAAGACGTTTAGTGCTATAACTGATGTGTCCGACCATTTTTTTCAATTTTTTAAGACTGGAATAACCTGTCAAGGCTACGCCCACTGGCAGGCCTGGTAGGCCTGGGCAGGATTATGGTCTACTAGAGGCTGTCCTATGTTGTGTTTTGTTTTGTTAAGCTTGGGTTTTTGGTCTTGTGATATCCTGAGTACACCGGGTTTGAGTTTGGTCTAAGTTATGAGTTTCAGCTCCCGGCGTACTCAGGAGTAAGTGTATGTGTTTGGTGATTGGTTTTTGAGTTAGAGATTTTGTATTTAAGTTCGTTGTGGACCAACCGGGGTTGTCGGTCCATCGTTGCCCTGGCTCTTCAGAGAGCGTTATCCTTCTGCCTCCTTTAAAGCTTGTAACTTGTTTCAGGTCCTCAAACCTGTTTTTTGTTTCATTTTTTCAATTCAATAAAAGAACTTAAATCATGGATGTCTGCACATGGACCTGCCATCATTGGGGAGAGAGAGGGAATCGTGACACCTAATCTACTCCAGCATCACATCAGTATCATTTTAAAAATGTAAATATCGCACGGGGAAATTAGATCTGATCAATGTGTGAACAAAGAAGGTACATTTGAAAAGGGCAAGTGTAAACATGCTGTGTCCTGATTGATCAGATCAACACAATCACGTCACACTGATGAGACTTTAATGCCAACTGTAAATAGTGCTTGTTTGTCTAACAGATGATCTAAGGGTTAGAATAGTGTGTTCCCAGTTTGTAAATAAGTACACATTCTCTACAGAGAAAGCACTTCTGCACATTTAAATAAATAAATACTCTTTATTTGCAGAAATAAAATCTAAACATTCATGCATATTAGTCTATAGTTGTGAATGAATGAAAATTGTGTAAATTCTTGTACAAGTCAAACCATATATAAAATATGTAGTATGTATTTTATCTGTCAGAATACGATTTTAAAAAGTTACGACTTTACAAATATAAAGTGTAATTTTACGGTGATGGTTTCTTCATTGCGAATACGACTTCTGTGACTTCTGTGACATTACTGCCAAAAACATGTCACAAATATGTATTATTTAAAAAATTTTCTCCAAACATTTTTTTGTTCGGAATTTTGAATCAAGTGTGATCAATAGTGTATGAAACAATAGTGACATGCACATTTTACACTGGCACACTGTCACAAATTACAAAAGCAATAACCAGAAAGAAAATGAAGCAGTCTCATGGCTGTACTAACTAGAATGCCAGTGCAGGGGAGGAGACAAGTGCGAAACCGAGGTGAACACAATAACAAGGGAGCAGAGCTAGGGCTGAGCTAGGACAAAAATAACAACAAACACACATGGAAGACAGACACATGACAAATACACATACAGTCAAGAAACAGGGACAGGGCAGGGGCACACAGTGATTCTCATTCAAATGTGCTACCTGTGTTTCGCTTCACTAGACCCAACATGAGTGTATGTCAAGTGTATGATGTAGGTGGAGTGTGTAAACATGCTGCTGTGTAGTTGTGTATCTGTGGGTGTATCAGTTGTGCCTGAATTTAGGTTCAGGTAATTCAGGTTCTTCACTTATCCCCGCGTTTCTCCCTGCATTGCTCACTACACGTTTCCAATCTTTCTCTTTCTTTCACTCGGAAGAGGGTGCTGATGAATGCTGCTCAGGTTAGCTTGACCTCCGGAGATAACCTCAGCATTCTCCCCAAGAAAAATTCATCAGCAGGCCCGCGGGACTCACCATTCACCATAAGGGCAAAAATGCGTCTCAGCCAAGAAGTGAAGGAGACAGGAAAATGCTTAAAAAAGTTTTTTTTAAATAATGCTGCCCACCACCTCTCAAAAAACAGCCCACTATTGCCTACCACCTCATACAACAGCACACCTCTACCAACCACTTCTGAAAATATCCCTCACTGTTGTCCACCTCCTCCAGGGACAATGTGAATCTCCAACTTTAAAATGATAACTTCAGAAGTCTGGAATTTCAGATAATGGCATCTCGATGGCTAAAGGGTCTAAAATATAATTTAGATGAAGTGGATATCTAGTTGCAGGGTTAAAGCCAGATACCCTGTTAGAGCTTATCTTTGTGCAATTTTATTATGGGATGGGTGTACATGGATGTGTGTATTTTGTATAATTGAGTACACACATGTTGTAATGTCATAATTGTTTCATTTGTCAACACTGCGACTGGCAGTGTGAAAGGTTACCTCTGAAGGGACATTTTGTATCAGGTTCAAGTACATTGGATCATGATCTATTATTTATTTATAATTTACATTTACTCTTATATTGGGGGCGTCAGTTATTAAAGCATTCAAGTAATTTGAATTTACAGGGTTTTTGATTTTTTACATCCGTGCTCGGAGTTAGTTTTATTTTTTGGTTGTTTTTTAATGTTATAAATCTACAGATGCTCAGAATGTGAAAGTATTTGGTGAGGCTAGTTGGAGACTTAGGGAGAAATTATGGGGAATTTAACCATTTGGAACACTTTAACCTCCAGGTTTTTAATTCCAAGAATAATCTTAAGACTTATTATTCAGTGACCCTTAACTGAAAGAGAGCTTCTATAGTTATGAGAGCAAAAAAGTGTTATTTAAGGACGCCACTAGAATTCACTTTAGTATCACCCTTTGTAATCATTAATAAGATTAAGATAAATCATGCTGTGCATAGTACACTAAACAAAGCTATTTTTTTCCAAGGACATATGAGAGGTTATACATTTTGAGCCTGAGATAACATTTTCCTTTTTTGTTCTCAATATTCTCATTTAGTTTAGTACATAATTTTTTTAAATTATAAAATAAAGGAAGCAATACTATATATTTTCTTCTGCAAGCAAATGTGAAGCTGAAACACAGAAGAAGTGACAATGTGCACCTCATCAATGTACAGCAATGAAAACATGTAATGTCTCCAACATGTACATTGCAGATGGCTTTAAATTACATACCCAGACATAGAATTTTCCACTTGACTTTTTCCACTTGACATTGGATTTCCTCAGTTTAAATCCAAGACGCTCACTGGAAGAATGACTTCTTTACTAATATATGCCTTCACTAACAGACATTCAACCTCCAGAAGTTAGAACAGATTTACTACATAATCTTAAATAATGTCTTGTTGTGTGGTACAGCAGAATGGGAATTAACTGTGACTGAAATTGGTGAAAATGAATAATAATCTTTAACGGTCTCATTTAAAGCTGCAGTTTCTAACTGAGGGAATAGATGCCTTCTCTGCTCCATATTAAATGCCATCCTTCTTTGCCTTCGGCATTCTTTTCCCATTTCTCCTGGTGTGTCCTCTGAGAAGTCACTGTGGCGCCATTATCTATAGCATGTTGTGCAAAATGCACAAAGCCCTAAAGACTCATTGGCCTTTCTACAGGCTGTATTGTAATGTCCCACCTGGCCAATCGTCCAAAATACATTTTCAGCACCACAGTAAGCCCAAACCAGCCCTTGACAACTCACGGCCGAGCTTGTGTTGGCACAGTGTATAGTATAATAAGCCAAATGCATAATGGATAGCTGTTGTCCTCTAGCAACCTGTCTAGCCCTGCAAGGCTTCAGGAGTGACACAAATGGCCAACACACAAAAAAGGTCCAAATGAAATATGCTAGGTTTTTTTCTGCAGATAAAACTATGAATCATATACACATATGGGTTCTACAATGAATAAAATATATTGCATCAAGACTATGTTACTGTTGAGTTTTTTTTCAGTAAACTCTGTTTCAGTACATACACACACACACACACACACACACATATATATATATATATATATATATAAGGTTCTTTATAGCTTTTATATATGTAAAAGATATAAAGAACCTTCACATAATGGGAGAAAACCAGAGCACCTGGTTGAAACCCACGCAGACATGAGGAGAACGTACAAACTTCTCACACCTAAAAACCCTCAGCTGCCCAGGCTAGGAAATGAACCAAGGACCTTCTTGCTATAAGCCAACGCTGCTCCGACATGTCATCTCACTTATGTGTTATAAATATGTAATACAAGAAATATGACCAAATTCTGCAGTATAATGACAGACCAGTGCAGTATAACGACAGCAGAGTACTGTATAATGACAGAACAATGCATTGCACAGTCTAGAATAATGATGTTACAGTGTAGCATAATGATGGCATATGCACTTAAATAATATAAAAAAGAACATGTGCATTGTCAGTATGGATTGAAGGAAAATGGAACTCACTATTACCCCTTATTACTATGAAGAGCACAAAACCATCTGACGTTTGAATGAGATCTCAGACACTGACAGAACTGCAGCAAGATGCTGTCCTTCCAGCCAGAAGCGCTGGAGGAACAGCACAGAAGTGAAGCGGGAGAGCAGCTGTTAGTTAGTGACAAGGAAACAATTCAAATTCCCAGACTGCTTCCATTTTATCTGATAACACATCTAGCCATGTACAACAAAATGCATACGGAGATGAGACATATGTAGCCTTGTACAACCTGGCTAAAATATGCAAGCATTCGCTTTACATCTTTTGGCAAGTTAGTTGAAGTTTCACCACTACAATTAACAATGACTTCCACCTGTCAGCATTCTTGTGTTTTCAGGTGACAAAAAATTATTTGTATTCTAGGTTTAAAAATATATAGTTTTATTTCACTGTTTTATATTATTTTGACAGTTCTAAGTTCTCCCTTTCCTTATTCCTCGCTTTGGTTTGTCCCATGGCTCCCACTGGATTCACCTGGCCCTTGGTTATCCCTGGTTATTTAAGCCACCTCTACTAGTCGTCCACCCTCACAATTAATCTCTCTCTCCTTCCCCTTTGTGTTGTGATTGTGTTTGACTGTTTATGCTTCCTTTCTAGTTCTGTTTCTGTTGGCTCGTGCTTTCCCTGTATGTCTAGGGGGATGTCTGCTAAGCTCTTTGGGGCTCAATCTGTTTGGTTCACACTAGCCTTGTTATTCAGGACTATGTGGCCTGCCTCTACTGATTTTCTCCTTTGTCTGCTGCCTTGGACCATGTGTCTAAGCGATGTGGAGGTCTCTCTTATCAGGAGTGCATGGCCTAGCCTCACTGCAAACACTGTGATGAGGCCTTGCTTGATGCCATGTGTGTTAAGTGTGTGGTGGGCCCCTTGCCCATCAGTGAGCACTTGGTACCTTGTGTGGCTGCTTTATGTGGGCCCCACTCGTCAGGTATGTGTACGGCTGGTCCTGAAACTGCCTCACCGGCATCAACCTCATATGTATTCTTGTCAGACATGTGTCGATTCCTGTAAGTGTTTTCTGAGAGGACCTTAACCCGTCTGAACCCTGTATATCTTAAAGTGAGGGCCTGAGCCATCTGAACCCTGCGTATGTTAAGGTGAGGGCCTTAGCTCATCTGATCCTTGTCTGAATCCTGTGTGTGTTTCTGTAAGGGCTGTTGCCCTCCTGTTTTCTGTCTTGTTTCCCCGCTGCACGAGTCAGTGGTCCATCTCTGTTTTTTGCCTCCTGTTTCCCTGCTTTTTCCTCAATAAAAACAGATCCCCAAGCTCCGGCATATGCATCACATTTACCACACTCACAACCCACGTGAGTGGGATTCTCTTTGCATTGCTGTTGGCTACAAATAAACTGTGGAATTTTATGCACTGTTATATTTTAGATTAATCTGGTAAATTCACATGAAATGTTCTATTGGGATAGTTACAAGCTGGCAGATTAAATCTTATTTTTGAGTAAAAATAATTCTGCTGTAGGCTACACATCACTAGGGCCAGAACTAAAGCATTCAGGGGTTCTAAACTGCATTCTATTTACATTGCTTGACCATTAATATCTCCACTCTTAGAAAAAAGTAATAAAACCTCAAGTTGGTAGGGAACATAAATGAACTACTTGTTTAATTTACATTGGGCCCTGGTGGACAATAATGTATCTGTACCTTTTTTTCTGACAGTGCGGCTGCAGCTTGAGCCTTCAGCCGCTACTTTCGCAGACTTGACACTGTACTTCAGTACTAAAAGTGTAAGTGTGGTCTGATGTAAAGCATTACAAATAATTAGTTCAACCCTAGTTGTAACTGGTCATTTATTTTTTTAGTTAAATTGTTATATCTGGATGCTGTGGTCATTCTCTCTTGTTCCATGTGTGGACAATCCATAAATAATAGACTGAGCAGAATTCACAGATGAACATCGTTATGTGAGATATCACCTCATCTTGCTTCAAATATGTAAGATCCTGTTTTTCGCAGTTCTGCTGTCTGTTTTGTGTATGAATACACTAAGCCTAAAATGAGCTAAAGAACGCAGGACAGAATATGGCTTATTGTCTATCAAACATTAAAGAAGCTCTGAAACATATTTCCCTATTTGTTTAATTATTCCTTGCTTTGTATTGCAACTGACATTAAACGGTCATTGTCAGAAGATTGGCAGATTTGGGTAAAGGCAACGGTAGCATTAGTGTTAGCGGAGAGCAGGAACATATCCCGATTGAAGTGGCTTGTTGCTTTGGCTGCTTCAGTTTGTGCAGGAAATGGCATTACTCATCTGTTCATCATTTTTGGAATCTGTGAAAGCTTATCCGAGAGGAGAGGAGCATATGCAAATTCATACCTCTAGTGGAATGGCACTGAGACTGATTAAAATAATTTAAACAACTGCATTTGGGAGGCGATGTGAGTGATAGTCTGTAGAAGAAAAAAAAAACAGTGGTCTTTTCTACTTTACTGGGGGATTTATTCTACATGGAGCCTCAATTACAGTCAAGTGTACTTTTCTACAGTTCACTGACAAAGCTTAAAGCAAAAGTAAATAGACTGATTGAATCCCATGATGATGCTGAAATTTTTATCCCAGTTTCCTTCACTTGCCGGCTACAGAAAAAGCTTATACTGTTCGCTTCAAGTGAAAACGTTTGTAGTAAACAGTCGATCGAGAGCATTCATGCCAACAGGAGAAACCATTAAAGAAAAAAAAAATGTAGCTTTAGACAGAACACATAGCAACACGGCAGATGTCATAAAAGAGAAACTTCCATGAAGAATAATTTCTTAACTCTGTCTTATTTAGAGTACTTGCAGACTTGTGGCTCTCATTTCTGCATAGGACATCCCATTTCTCATTTTGTTGCTCAAATGGACACTCACAAGCACCTTAAAGCTATGGCCTTCCCAAAATCCTTCAAGGTGCGGAAATGAACCAATTAGAGTGTGATTTGTTTACAACGGTCTGTACAACATGAAGAAAAGAAGAAAATATTAAGGGGCAAACCATAACTGTCTATTCATTTACTTTTAACTTAATGGCATTGCTCTTACAATCAACATTGAAATGCATGCTTTATTTAGAAAGTCTATATTTCTTTATTGCTTTATTTCTAAATTCTTCTAAATTTGCATGTTGCAAGTGCAGACTCTGAGAAGAAGAGCATCTGTTGGGACAGGCCCTGAGGAGAGCTGCCACTCAATAATGTCTTCTGGGTTAGTCAGATGCTAGGAGCGCTCCCAAGGGCGTCTAATATTTAAACACTGCTGTGAGATTCTAAGTATAGGACTTTCTAACAATGCCTTATGTATGCTTGTTTCCACTTTTGCATTCATTTTCGCATATTTCTGTGACTATGAATCAAAACGTGTTGGAGTCATTATAACTTAAGTCTTTCAGAATGAAAGGATCTGCTCCATGAATAAATGTAAATATAAAAAGCATCAACAACAGTGAAGTACTAATGTACTTAGACCTCTGGGTTATTCCAGTTTGGCACAGCAGCCTGGTGCCCAGACGCTTGGAACCGGAGGTAGTCGCCCCTGAAAATTTCTCAAATTTATAGCTTTCTAATGCCCAATTCCAGCAGCATTTCATCATTTTCACTGCACTGGCAGCAGCAGCCCTGCTCCATATCTTTCTCTTCTATCTCTTTCAGTTCGTCTTCCATTCAGGCTTCCATACCATTTCTCCTGCTCCTTTCTTTCTCTGGCACTTCCCCTATGCCCCTCTCCCTCTCTCTCTCTCTCTTTCTCTCTCTCTCTCTCTCTCTCTCTTTTTCTATCGCTGTCTATCCGAGTGAATTATGGGATACGGCACTTAAGCACCTGTGGGGTAGATGTAGGAGAAGAAAGAAGGAAGTGAGGAGGATGAATGTGTGCAGGTCTTCGACACTTTCCCACCGGCGCCCCCCACTGACAGCGCAGGGGAAGAGGGATTACACTCCTTCTATTCAACACACGCACACCATTGTACATATGGCACTGACAGTCTCTGCTGAGAGAAAAGGTGAGGAAACGTAGAGAGAGAGCAGAGGAAAGGGAGGAAAGACATAAAAAGACAAAAATAGAAAAAAGCATAGAAGAAAAGAGAGACAGAATATGCAAAGGATGAGAGAGAACGCGCGAGAGAGAGAGAGAGTGAGAGAGAGAGAGAGAGAGAGAAAGAGAGAAATGGACATACTGTTTCCTCCGCTCTGTTGTGCTGGAGGGCATATTATGCATTGTATTATCTTTAGTGTATGCACTGAAGTGATGGTATTGGTGTGTATGTGTTAGATTGTGTGTGTGTGTGTGTGTGTGTGTGTGTGTGTTTTCTCTCATGTTCGGATCAGTGGCTTATGGCTCTGCTGCTGCTTGATAGAAGGTTCAGGTTTGCTGGTTTCCCTGTGTCACACTGGAAAGAGAAGAAAGGATTTGTGCGTGTAACTGTGTGTTACTGTGGTGTGGGCAGTCTCAGAGCCTCACAGTGTCACATGCTGCAGAATCTGCTCAACCTCTGATATTGAGCCTTCACCTTCAGATTTCAGGCAGAGTAGGATACTGACCAAGGCCACAATTTCTTAAGGGGTGCTGTGATATCTGTCCCAAAGGTGTTAGCAACAGATCCAAATCCTGTAAGTTACTCTACTGAAAGAAGCCACTGCCATGAAGGGGTGTGCTTTGTCTGCAACAATGTTTAGGTAGGTTGTAAGTGTTACAGAAACATCCACAGAAATTCAAGGACCTAAGGTCTTTCAGTAGAACATTGCCCAGAGGATCACAGTGCCTCCACCGATTTGCTTTCTTCCCATAGTGCATTCTGGTGCCATCTCTATTCCAAGTAAGAAACACACACTCAATTTGGCCGTCCACATGATGTAAAAAAAAATGTGATTCATCAGACCAGGCCCCCTTCTCCCATTGCTCTATGCTTCAGTTCTTATTCTCATGGACTCATTTTGCTTTCAATGGTGGACAGGGGTCAGCATGTGGTTACGCAGCCCCCCTACATAGCAATCTGCAATGGACTGTGTTCTAACACCTTTATGCCATAGCCATCATTAACCCCTTCAGCATATAAATAAGTAACTTTGCCATATTTTTGTTACTCAATCAGTATGACTTTGACATTGAATGTAATGGCAGCAATCTGGTTTTGGCAATGCTGCTTACTGTTGTTGCTTACTGTTGTCCGTCCTGAATTTGGAAACAAATGGCTCCTTTCGGGGTATAGATCATTCATCATCAACATGAATTAACACCACGCAATTATTTCCTCCTGCAAGAAATGTAAAGTGGTCCCTTATAGTCACGTGTAAAAACACCACAGCACACAGTGCAAACAATGTGAAATTCTTTCTCTGCATTTACCTCAGTTATGTCACGAGCAGTGCTGGAATTTGAACCCACAACCTTCTAATTGCAGGAGCGACTCCCACCAGGCCTCCTGCTGCCCCAAAAGCAGATTCAAGTCTTTAGATTGGCAGTCTGTGACAATTTCTCCCTATTAATGTCACGTGATAGACACAAATGAACTGGTACTCGACTGAAGACGCCCAGGTGTAGCGTGAGAGAAGGGCCCAATCGCGGATACAAACGAGAGAGCTGGTAACTCACGCAGTTTGTTATAAGAATGCTCCCACGAGGAGTAAGGGTTCCCACCAAAGGATCCCGCGTTCTTACACGTACACAGAGTAGGTATATAAAGATGATCGGAGACCAAAGTACTTACGGTACCGAAGATGGCTGGGGCGACACGGGTTGAGCATAACACTCAATGTCTGTGTACAGACATACCGTTTCTTCCTGTTTATATACCCACCGCGTGGCGTCATTTCCGGTTCCGATTGACGTCACGTGTTCTGGCACGTGTGACAGTAACCCCCCCTCCAGGACCATCACCAGACGGACCAGGCTGGGAGGACACCCGACGACGGTAGTTCTGGATAAGCGAGGGTTCCAGGATGAACCGACCGGGAACCCAGGACCGTTCCTCCGGACCGTAGCCCTCCCAGTCGACGAGGTACTGGGTGCCACGGCCACAGCCTCGCGAGTCCAGGATCCGCCGGACGGTGTAGGCAGGACCACCGTCAATGATCCGAGGCGGAGGGCGAGCAGGAGCCTGGGGAGACAGAGGAGAAAAAAAAACATGCTTAAGTTGGGAAACGTGAAAAACAGTGTTCTAAGATCAGTTCGGCGGTGGTTTTTGCAGAGGGGAGTCCGGTGAGAGCCACCAGGTGGACAGCCTTGGAGAATCGATCCACGATAGTCAGAATGGTGTCTTTTCCCTCCGATTCGGGCAGACCTGTGACGAAGTCCATGGATATATGGCTCCAGGGTCGACGAGGAGTAGGGAGAGGATGGAGAGGACCTGGAGTGGCCGTGTTAGGATTTTTGGCTCGGGCGCATACGTCACAGGCCTGGACGAACTCCTTGACGTCAGTGTTCATGTTGGGCCACCATAAGGCTCGTTGGAGGAGTGATAGGGACTCCTGGATGGCCAGCCATGACCAACGAGTGGCCCCACTGAAGGGCTTCTGACCGCAGCCCGGTGGGAACGTAGAGACGTTGGTTGGGGGTCTCCGGAGGTGGAGGCTCCAAGGACTGTGCCTGGCGGACTCTGTCTTCCAACCCCCACCGGAGAGGTGCCAGAATGAGGTGAGGAGGAATGATGGGTTCTGGCTCCGTCCGGGGACTTTCCAGCTGATGTTGCCGTGAAAGGGCGTCCGCCTTGTTGTTTTTGGACCCCGGACGGTACGAGATGTTGAAGACAAACTGTTCGAAGAATGTGGACCATTGTACTTGCCTGGGGTTGAGTTGCTTGGTGTGACGGATGGTGATGAGATTCTGGTAGTCGGTCCAGACCGTGAATGGGTCACTGCCACCCTGGAGCCAGTGACGCCATTCCTCTAGAGCCCACTTGATGGCCA
>JBBJLS010000109.1:7759758-7771666 GCA_037577275.1 Bryconaethiops microstoma | reverse complement strand
ATGCCCCCATTTGCACTGTACATAATGTTTCAGCAGAAAGAAAAGACATGGTCAAATGCTGTTCTGAACCCCCCCCCCCCCCCCCCAAAACACACACACACACACGCACACACACACCTACCAGCACAGCAGGGAATTATCAGCTCTCTGAAAGAAAAGACTGTCATAAAGGCCCTGTCTTCTTCAGATCATTGGCAGGACATGAGACTTTCGTGAGTAGGGGACAAAAAAGGTCACTCTCATGTGCAAGAAATGCTGTTAACTGTCATAATTAACAACCATGAAAACCACCATGCTTCGACCAAATAGTCACTTTTAGCTTTGGGATATTGTTAAGTTTAGATGATGTCATTCTAGATTACACAGTCCACCAAAGCACTATAACCTAGAGTGTAACTGTAAATGAATAACTGAAGGATAAGCATATATAAAAGTATGTTATATTGAACTACTTAACTGGCTAATATTACCTTTACCTATAATTTATAAAGTGATCATTTTAAAAATCTAAATTTCTACATGGACAAACTGGACATACACTCTGGGGCGTTCAGTAATCAGGTGAATTTATCCTCACCTGGAAGAGTAAAGAATTCAGTAAACTTCAACTGTAAGGATTAAAAAGTTACTTACTCCTGCCCTCTAAAGGTATTACTGCTGTGCATTTCCAAAAATTGTGTTGCTTTTGTGCAATTCATATGTCTGAAAAATTGCAACTGCTTTCTTCCGTAATTTATTTTTTAGCCTTATATTGTGAGTAACAAAATCGCTTAGAAGCATTGGATAAATAAACATACAGATATCCAGTCTTGGAATGGATGGTAATTCATGAAGTAGTTATAATCCAGACTTTATAACTACTCAATCCTACACTGACCATAAAGCATTAATTTAGGGCAGAAACATGGAGGTATGGGAGGGAAAGAGGAGCTCAGTGAGTATTTTGCAGCATCTTAGGCAGTGGTAAAAGAGAACGACTTTATTTGAAGTAGGTTTAGATTTATTAGACAGAAAAGGGACGACCTGGATCCTCAAAAGTTACTCTACCTTAACTCTACCCTATTGTTTCTGCAAGTGATCAAAGATTTATCATTTAGCCACTCTGCCATAGTGGCCTGAAAGTTCCAGTCTCTGAAAGGTCTAGACAATACACAAAAACAAATACTTTTCAGATCTCTGACACAGGCTAGAGTAACTAGACACAAGGAAAGAAATTTGCAGATGTTGGTATTATGATATGTGTAACATGTAGCATCCTTGCATAGCATCCATGTGTAACATATTTTCAGCTATTACAATTATATCTCCATTAGCTCTCATCTGATTTATATTGTGCATGTTTACATGTGTTACGTCCACATTTCTTTCAAGAAATCTAATGAAAAGATATTTTTCTAGCAAATCTAGTAAAGATATTTTTTCACTTCCTAGTAAAGTGTATACAATTATCTCAGTGCTACAACCATGAAATGGACACACATGACTGAACGTTGTGCAGTTTGAAACCATATAAAGTCAAAAGTAAATAACGGAGATTCTGTAAAAAAAGGGGAAAGAAGTTTTTACGCGTTGCTACTTTGGTGAGTTTATTGGCAAATTACAGTGCAAGTCATGTATTTAAGAAGAAATCTGTTTAATGGATGATTCATTAAGTTTTCTTATTATCAGATTATTAAAGTAAATGTGTAAAACTGATTACATTCAAAAGTCAAAAAGAGGTTTTCTCCAGTTATCTGATTATGTGCGTGTTGATGCCTCCCCCACTATATCTGTTGAAAGTGGTGGGTATTTAAATTCAGATCTATTCCTCACACATACTCTCAGTTTGAGCAATCTTATCACTGATGCTACGATAAGAATTTGTCCATGGTCTATGTGCCCAAATCAAATGCAAAGAGTCACTATTATTTTATTGCTCACCTGCCATTTTTAGCCCCAGCTCTTGTTGCAAGAACGAACATCTGTCAAAAGTCAAATGTAAAAACAGGCAGATTGTGGTGACTGCGCAGCTCTGACATGCTGACAGAAGGATGGAAGGGAATATTCAGATGTTGAATTTCTTCATTTGCGGTGCATATTCACCAGCCACGAACCACCATTCACTTGCACCTGTGTGTGTGTGTGTGTGTGTGTGTGTGTGTGTGTGTGTGTGTGTGTGTGTGTGTGTGTGTGTGATTAAACATTTTAAGTGAAGGTCAGCAGTTCATTAGGTGTGTGTAATATGACTGCCTTTGGCAAAATGTCTTTCAGTATGGCCTCCTAATGACACTGTGCATTAGCCATAAAATGGCAATCAGTAATGCATTATTCAGGTACAAATTACTATGAAGCAATCATTTAAACTTCACAATTGCTCAGAATGTATCAGTTCCTCAGCTTTAATAACTGCTAAATCAGCTTTTGAAACTGTTCTCAGCTTCATCATTGCAAAAGCTCTGATAAAAATGCTCTGATGACGCAAATCTTTTTGCATAACATAGCAGAAGATTTAGCTTCAGCTTTATAAAGACGGAGCAAGAAATGACACACGTAGTACATTAGAGCGTGTTTAGCTACTGTGGGGGTTCTATGTGTGTTATGTGTTTGGTTGGATTCGCTATGTAAACAGACTATGGTATATTCATTTAAATAGCTTTGAGAAATGACATGAGCTACCGTTGATCATGAATCGTGCACCAAATGGAATTTCCATGTCCCCTTTTGGTCAAAACATAGCATTATTTTGAATTTTCCCATTTCAAACAGAGACTTTCCTATAACAGTATCAAAGGACCTAAAGGTAAGGGTCCTTGGACAATTTGAAAGTGAAATGAAAGTGACCATTCTGTCATAGGTGAACACACCACTGCTCACACTGTGAACAGTGTGAAATTCTTTCTCTGCATTTAACCCATTCACCAAGTGAAGCAGTGGGCAGCCAGGAACACAGTGCCCAGAGAGCGGTGTGTGAGGATGGTACCTTGCGCAAGGGTACCTCAGAGGTGCCATTAGCACTCCTTGGATTCAAATCCACAACCTTCAGATACTGGGACAACTCCCTAACCACTAGGCCATTGATCTACTAGCAAGATGAACATTTATTGGTTTATTGTGCAGTATTAGAATGATGTAAACTACAACTACATTGTCCAAGCCACTTATCCTGACCAGGGTCATGGGTGATGCTCTAGCTTATCACAGGGGTAACAGGGTGAAAGATAGAGAATCACCCTTTACAGGTCACCCAAACTGACATCCAAACACACCTGCCTGATGTGCATGTCTTTAGGCTGTGGGAAGGAACTGGAGGAACCAATATAAACCCTCATAGAGACATCGAAAACATGCAAACTCCATACAGCATTAGTGGACTATTTCACAGACTAGCTATTTTCTGCTAATACTTAGTTGTGGAGTTGCTTGCTAAATATAGCATTCCACCAACCAGTGTTGCTGGCCAGATGTCTCCTTTTCAGAGATTTAAACAAAAGATTTGATTTCCCCAGTGTTGCCCCTTGCCATTTTATGATAACTGGGTGGTGGAAAGACGCAAGGGTAGTTCCAGTAATCATACGCATTCATGGATCCTTGCAATCCTCATGTGGTAAATTTGTAGATAGGGAGTTCATCTGCCATCTTTCTTGGGCATGAAAAGCAATGCATGAGCAATACTTCATATCATGTTATGCAAAATAGATTAAAACCTTGCAAGATCTTTTAATCAAGCAGGTAAACAACCGTCAAGTAATATTTTTACTCTATTTCTTCTACTGTATTCTTTGACTTTATAAAGAGCTTCTACTTTGACTGAAATCAAACAGAAATGTAAGAATGGTCCCAAAACATACATATGGCAGTTGTAATATGCTTAACTACTGCTTGTAATGCATTTGGTGCGATTTGTGCACATGTCTTTCATCATATCTCTAAGGAAAGCTCCTAACTCAACATTTGAACAGCTTTGGTTTGTCGTTTGTCTTCGTCTCCGTGTTCCCCAGCTCGCTCCTGTCAGCCTCCATCACATCAGCTCTTTTCACATCAGCTCCATCACAGAGGCGGGGGTAATTAACCCTGGAATTAAAGCTGTCAAATCAAACAGGTGACAACTAACACCCTCCGATTTTCCTTCAGGGCACAGAAAGTTAACTTACTGTTATTTCTCCTCCGAGCCAGTAAAATGAAAAAAAAAATGACAAAGCGACAGAATACGTCAAGTAGAAAAGGGAAAAAAATCATCTCATTCTAGGACTCTGATGGAAATATCGCTAATGAACTATTTCAATTTTACTTGCAAAATGCACAAAGTGTGCCATGTATAAGGGGCTTGACAAAGAAATTAAATTACTTTATTGATTATTTAAGACAGTCTGTGACCATTTACTGTTTAAATTTTTTTATTGATTCATTAAACATATGTGCATATGTTGAAGTGCAGGAATTATTTATTGGCACAAGTATTGGCACTCTTGACAAAGTCAATAAAAATATGTTTCTTTGTAGGTCAGTGTCGCACTGAAATAAGAAAAAAAAAACTTTAACTGAAATGAATTTAAGAAAACAGAATTATTTTGTAAACAAAAACCACACAAGTTATATTTATTGGCACTTCTGCATGGTACTGTGTTCACAAAGGAGGTTGCATTGGCAGTCTTTTGCTATAATGCTTACTGAGATACAGATCAATCAATCTTGGTGCACTCCTCCAAGGTACTAGGTCCTCTGTTTTGGACTCTCCTCTCCAGCTCGCCCCAAAACATTTGATTGAGGTTTAGGGGATTTGGTGACCATGTCAAAAGCTTGATTCTTTATTAACACATTTTGGGTGGATCATAGTCCTGCTGGAAGATCTAACCACAACCAAGTTTTATCATTTTTAGAAGAGGCAGTCAGATGTTTGTTTAAAGTTAACTGGCATAAAATGGAGTCCACAAAAAATTTCCTGTTCAAGACAAGTGATCTCTTATTTTCCTCTTGTTAATGAATGACTAAGAAAGTGTGCCCTCTTTATCACTGCATATTTATACCCCAAAGAAACAGAATGTTTCTGAACACTCAGGTAAACAAGTGAATTATAAATGGGGACATGCTTCAGTTACATTTTGTACAAAAGCGCCATTAACTGTTTTCATGCATTACTGTTTTGATGTTTTCATTGTCTTAGACAAAATTTACTTCAGTTAAATGTAAGATTTGGGTCAAGTACTAGATTAAGCTTATATACTTAGCCCACACCTTGTGTTCTTTCTGTATCAAAAAGAGCTGAAAAAAATTCAATGAATGTCTTTTTTCATTGGATATATTATACATATTTAATACAAAATATTTACATTTTAACATTAAAACTTTTTTTCACTTAGAGTAGTCTTAGTAATTGCTATTATGCTCAGTAGTTGCCTAAGGGCTGCAAATGACTAAGGTTAACTTGATCTTTTAGCCAGGAGATATGATTAAGACTTTTTGAATACCAATTAATGTCACTCATTCAAAAGCACTGGTTTCTTTACAGAGCTCAGCTGGCTTTCGTTTTCTGGCTATCCAGCTAATGATGAGACTTTGGAGGAAGCGACTTTCAGCTACATCATCTGTCATTACCAAATGTGTGCTTTCAGCAGCTACAGCCCAGTTATAGGTCAAGTGCTGCTGACCCACACAAATGGCTCTCCTCCATATTGTATTATCAGAGGATGGTGCTCTGCGCTGAAGCAAAGTGAAAGAACAGCTTAAACCTTTTGGCTTTGTTTCTGTCATTTGTGGTCTACTAGAAGTTAGATGTGTGTGAGTCAACGCATATCACTTTGGATTCCTAATTTCTCATTATAATCTATGGGCCTGAAATATAACATTAATAACTTTTAGTGACACTTTAAACTGCCCATTAAAAGTTTGTAGAGACCTTGCCTTATCTTCTCAAAAGGAAATGACATACTGAGGCAGAATGAAATGCAAACAGTCTAACTTTATTGAAGAAAAAAACACAGAAAGAAATCAGAACTCTGAATAAACCAAAGAACTGGTATGAATACTGAAAAGTACACCTGGGCCAAAGGGCGTGGTGGATGGTGAGACGAGAATTTGAATGAAGACTATTAAAACATTAAACAGGATCAATAACTGGGGTTACAGGAGGCCTAAACACACACTCAGAAACACAGAGATACCAGAGCTGGTGCACAGCAGAGGCATTACAGTGTCACATAAGCACCCAAAACCATAAACGTAGCCACCACCACTCTGAGCTAAAATACCACACGGGTTCTTCCCTAGATCTTGCTCTATCTGAATCGCTCTCTCCAGTCTCTAGTCCACATTCCTCTCTCAGTCCTCCCTCTCTCCACTCTGTGTCAGAGACCCCATGTTTTAAAGAGCATGCTGATTTACTTATGCCAGTATTTTCCACCCAGCTCTGAATACAGCAGCAAAAAATGTTTGTCCACTTTTAACTTTTATTTGGCCCTTCTTACAAATTGTCTTTTTTATAATCAGAAGTGAATTGTCTTTGTATCTGTTGGTGTCAGAGGGGAAATGGGTCATTGAATGTCTTCCAGTGTCACCTGAGTGATCAGAGGCCTTCCAATGTATTCGAAAGTTTAATTTTTACAACTCAAAATGTTCAAAAAAGCGATTAAAACAATACCCAATGAAATAGCTGGGAGAGAGAAAAAGTTAAAGGGGTGTGTATGTGTGGTGACAGAGGACCCGCTTGTTGAAACCTAACAAATGCATGAGTGCCTGCAAGGCACTCACTTTTCAATTTCACATGAGCTCGTCAGTTCATAGTAAACTGCTTCTAAAGTTCTCGTGGCAGAATAGAACAGTATTCACACTTCACAACCTTACATTCATCCACAGTTTGTGTTTTTACTTCATGTGTGTGAATAAAAGCACAGAAAAGTCTGGTTCATTTCTTCCTTTGTTTATATCAAATGGTAACACAATGTTTGGGATTTTTAGTGCCTACAATTTTAAATGTACATGTATAATACCTTTGGACATTATACATTTAAATGGGAAGTTTGTATTCCTAAGATGGGTCTAAAAATGAATCAGCCTTTTGCACCATTGAGGTCTAATTTTAACCTGTTCCTTTTGCAAAGGGTTCTCAGTTGTTCAAGAGAGTCTTTGCTAGGGCTCTTTTCCATTTCACCTTCTCCATGATTACTGTGTTTTGCATGAAATCTTGACAACCAATGAAAATATCTTACATTTTTTTCTAATATCTCCCAGTACCTCTCTCCATTCTGGTGTCCAATAAGAAAATCAGAGATAAATGTATCAAAAACTAAAGAGCTTGTCATACAACAAAGGCAGAATGATGTTAGTGAGGTCATGTGAGTGCACATCAGTGGAAGTATTTGACAACTGTTATTCGAAAAATACTTTTAAGAAACAAACAGTAACTTTTATTCAATTTGGAAATAAAAAGCTTAGGGTTCAAAATATATGGCATATGGAGTTTGGTAGCAAGTGTTTGGGTAGCTTATATTTAAAAAAAAAAAAAAAAAAAACAAGACTAAACTTTCTAAGCAATTCAGGATTGCTGGGAACATGATTTAAACCCCAGCTAAATGAGATCTTTATTAGCAATGTTCTTAGGAAGGCACAGAATATAATTAAAGGCCCCTTTCACTCTCTTATACTAAACTGCTTTCTTTAATGGTTTATTCTACAATTAATGTTTCTAAAGAACTGTTTGTCTTGCAAGCTATTTAAGCATTAAATAGCTACATGTAGTCGTTGCTTTTAAAATTATGGTGTTAAAATTGTATAGATACTGCCCAACTATTTTAAAGTGTTATTAACTGTTGTATGATTTTAATGTTTTTGGGTTTCTATATGACATTTCTTGTATTTGTAGCGGCCAAAGAAAAAAATTATGAGATCAGTCAATTAATCAATGAATCGTGTTAATTAATTAACCAATCAAACAATGACTCAATCAATCAACAAAGAAAGCAAGCAATCAAACAACAAACCAATCAGTCATTCAGTTTTATTAAAATGATGCTTTAAATGATGAGTTTCTTTAAATGATGCTCCTGTCCCATTTACAGAGATATATAGAGACAGTGTTCTTGGAATCATATGGACAACACTTCTTTCTTCGTAAAGAGCTTCATCTGAGTACATTCTTCCAAAAGAGTTTTGATTTGTGTAAAGGTTTACGATGCTGTGCTTCTAGCTCTAGTTATGAGCACATACTTTTATGTTGAATGTGTAAATCTGAGTTAGGTACATGCACTAAGTACTTTAAATAACTGAACTTAACAGGAAAGGGAATTGGGAAATGTAATAAAGCAAATAAAGTTGTAATGTCAGTTCAGAAGTTAAGACGAGGCAGCTGAGCGTGTGAGATGGGAACAGATCTTCATTGACAGCTCTGTGTGTGTGTGTTATAGCAGCCAAGCTCTAACTCGTGCTTCATTTTCTCCGAAGCGAGCCACAGGCCCGTGCGTCCGGATCGATTGTGCCAGTGCTCCGCGGTCAGGCTGAGGCTGCTGCTGCCGATGTCTTACACCCTTCATTCTCCATCTGACACACACACACACACACACACTGATCTCCTGCTTTTGTTTTCCTTCGCTTCTCCACCAGCCGTGTCGCTGATATGCTCGCCCTGTGCCTGCTGAATCTATCAACCTTTAAAAGTTAACAAGTTGTCTAGGGAAATGCCATTTGTTACCAGTCCAATAAGAAATGTCAGCGTCTAATAAAACAGTGACGGTTGATACACATGTCAATAGCTGTCTGTGTGCAAGGGGATGAATGCACTTAAAGCTACAGAATGCTGAAAAGTCAGTGCTTGGAGGAAATAAACACTGTCAGGAAATAAATCATTCTGTTAAGAAATACACCGACCGGCACACACACTAAATATATACAGTGCGGTGACACAGCATGTTGATGCGAATCCTCAGAGTGCGACGTTCTCTTCTGACACTTTCTCTTACTAGTACAAATCTCTGTCAGAAGTGAAGATTTTTTTCCCCTCAAATTCCTAAAAGAATCCTATAGAGAAAGACATTCTTACACAACAAGCACCACCTTTAGCCTAAAACACATACCACCCTGTACTTAGTCAGAGTCGTTCCATAGCCCTAAAAAGTCTGAGTAACTACTACTGATAGTTGGGCTAGTTTTAGTTTTATACATACACTGTATATTTATAATTATCCAGGCACCCCATCTAATTAATTAATCCAGCTACTTTAAGTACCATTGGTGTCGTGTGTTGTGCACACTTATATTTTATATTCTGAACTGTCCTGACCAATTGAAAACATTACGAAACACAATGTACTTAAAATGTGCTTTAATTTACCCCTGAAAATACACCAAACCCCTTAATTTGAATTAAGCGGCCATTAATTTGTGAACCGATCCCTTAATTTTACCTTAAAAGTGGATTTCAGGCATGAGTTTCAAACCCCTTAATCTTAAACATAAGGCATTCATTCAGGAGGTTCTATTATTTAAGGGGTAAATTTTAAAAATGTGCCCATTAAATATTAGATGAGGAAAATTCAGTAGTTTTACCCCTTAATCAGCCTTAATCTGTGCATTTTCCCCTTAATTTTAATTAATTTCCTGGAAATTAAGGTAAAAATTAAGGTAATATTATGAGGTAAAATTAAGGGGGTTTATTTTCGTAGTGAAAGGATTCTCTGGAGCAGCCACCCATGAGCTTAAGATCACGCTGCCTGATGCCAAGTGTTGGCTAGAGGGATATAAAGCCCCCCTGCATCAAGCTGTGGAACCTTTTAACTGCATTCCCTGAAATGATGAAACTCAATCCAACACTCTTGGGATTAGCTGGAGTGCTGTTTGTGATCCAGAACTAATCATCCAATATCAGTTCTTGACCTCGTTAATGCTATTGTGGTGGAATGCAGTCAAACGCTCATAGCAAAGTTCCAATATATAGTGTAAAGTCTCCCAAAAGAGAGTGTTACTGCAGCAAAATAGGGGAAGAACTTTCTGTTAACGCCCTTGAATTCAGAAAGGACTGTTGTTCACAAACTTTTGGATTCTGTAAGGCCCTGTCACTACAAAACATGATGTACTTAAAATGTGCTTAACCCTAACTTAATTTACCCCTGAAATACATCAACTCCTTAATATGAATTAAGTGGCTATTTGTGAAACCAACACCTTGATTTTGCCTTAAAATTAGATTTAAGGCATGAGTGTGAAACCCCATAATCTTAAATTTAAGGCATTAATTCAGGAGGTTCTATTATTTAAGGGGCAAATTTGAAAAGTAAGGGGAAAATTCAGTAGTATGGGAAATTAAAGTCAAAACTAAGGTAATTTTAAGGGGTAAAATTAAGGCGTGTGGTTTCATAGTTTATGATAATAATGCGTGATAAGGTTCTCAGACAAAAAAAATCATGCATTATTTCTTCTTTCGTACTTCATTGCACATCCTTTTTCCTAATGACAACATGAATCCTGTCAGGCCAGGATTATACCAGTTCCTGTTAGACTACTCTGCCACTAACTTTGTGTTGCCTGTCTGAACAGACCATGACATTGACACTCCCGCATTCTAGGATGACAGCTGTAAGATCCAAATCTGTGTGGGACTGGTTTAACACACTGGGACACTTTGAGAGACCTGTACAATCACCAGACCTCAATTCAAGTTCTCAGTTTGGTGAAATATGAAATACTGAAAAATACTCCCAGTTAGTGGAAGAGGTGAGTGGCTAAAATGGACAGAAATCTCTAGAGACTGGTGTAATCCTTACCTAACAGTATTGTTGCTGTCATTAAGGCAAGGGTGCGTATAACCAAGTATTAGAAAAGATATGATACATGTGACAGTTTTGTCTGGTGAGCTTCTTATATCGGAGGAAGCCCAATATAATATTCCTTCACACCCTATCCAAAGAAGACCCAATGAGTCGATTAATCAAATATGATTCAATTTAGGTTAATTGATTGTAGAAATCATGATTAGTTGCAATCCTGGTGTGCAGTACTTTCATAGTCCATTGTCAGTGTGAGACCAGCCTTGCCAGACTCCATCTGTGTGTGTATTCTATTTCATTCAAGGTCCTGCTGGGAGTCAGTAATCTTCCTTTTAGAAGGCTGCCTGTCCTGGCTTCCAAAACAACCCCGAATGACCTACAACCGCAAGGACTGCGAGCAGGGCGGGGGCAGTGGTGAGAGAAATCAATCAAAGCAATTAACTTCAGGAACTGAGCACTAATTCCCTGGGATGATCTTTTTTTTTCTCTTCGCTATCTTCAGGTTGTGATAGAGTTTCAGGGGAAATCAAGGTCTACCCTGATAAGTGCTGATTATTTAGTAGCTTCTTTAAATACAAATGAATTCTCAAAAGGGGTTCAAACAACTTGGAACCATTTCATTGCTTTTCGCCTCCAATGTGGTCCATATATTGTTTCAAAGACAAACATATTTATCATTAATTCGCTTAGTAGGAAGAGGTCATTTGTCCTCATTCACTAGTTCAACCAATTTTTTTGCTCCTAATGGAAGACTCAGCTGTGCAGATTAATATTTATGTCTCCGCCAGGTAATGCAATTTACCTGCAGTGTTTTCACTGAGTACAGTTTTGTATCAAAACAAATTTGTCTTCCTTTTTGCCACAGGTTTGCTGGTGATATGGTTTCCAATGCCCTGTGATTATAGTTACAAATCTCTGATTTTTACTGAGTTAATATTTGACATGGTAAAATTAAAGTCTGTGTTTCCTGTGAAGGGCTCAAATACATATCCTCATGTTCTCAGTGTTCTATAATATGCAGGGGACAATAAACTCTTAATAACACAGGTCAACAGGTCAAAATCATGAGAGATAAGTGTATGTGGGTTTTGTAGTGTTTTACATGCTGATTTCAAATCTGTGTTTAGTTTTTCCCAAGCACATACAGTTTTTGTGATGAAGCTAGTTGTATATTGCAT
>JBBJLS010000109.1:7741788-7757261 GCA_037577275.1 Bryconaethiops microstoma | reverse complement strand
ACACACACACACACACACACAAACACACACACACACACACACACACACACACACACACACACACACACACACATACACACACACACACACACACACATGCTGAGGCATTTCTAAGGAAGAGCGGAGACTGTATTTCTGTTTTTCTGTTTGTGTTAAAATGACTTATTTCCTAAGTTTGTTTTATATGGTTATCATGTGTAATGCCAACATTAATCCTTTCCATTTAACTAGTAAAATCAAGCTTGTTTGTGTCTGCTCAGATAAGAAAAATCATAACTCTAAAACTATTGAATATAGAGTAGTCATCCTTGGTCTCAATTTTATCAGTAATAAGAGCTGGCAATGGTCGCAATATCCATTTCACTTCAAAACATGCCCTTAGGTTGATAAATGTGAATTCAGGCATATACCATAGCAAAGGTCGTAAATCACAGCCATGTGGACAACAGAGGACAAAGGATTTCCTGATTTTGATTTAAAATTTAAGAACAGAAGCATTTGTAGAAGCCAGAATTGGCTTGGTTACAAAAAAGAATTATAAACAATCATGAGGTTCAAAGTATTGTGAATAATCATGGTTAAATTAGAACATGTACCTGCAAATTAGTCCATAGTTTGGTGAGGCTTATTAATGTGTCATGTTTGATATCTTTGTAATGCTCTGGACATCACCATAACAACGCTGCAAGTTTCAATACACAATCATGGATGGTGCAAAAGTTATGGAACTTTATTCTGCCAACAAAGTCTCATACCTGGAGAGGAGTCATAAACTGCCCCACCCCTTCACCTTTGGGCCCTGCGCCCCAGGGGCTGCCTCTGATTGGCCTGGTGCAAAACGGTGGGGGATAGGAATCTGCCCCGTCTCTGGGCTATTTAAACTCTTGATTCTTAAACAGAAATAGAGAGAAATCTTGGAGAGAGACTCCAAGAACACCTGGGTGAGCGTCATGACCAAGATCAGACCTCTCAATTCTGCAACTTCATCACCTCTGATTTCAAGACAAAGCCTGAAACTCCAAACAACTCTGCAATTCTGAACAACTTCTCCTCTGAACTTCAAGCTTCAACAACTCCAAGGAGACCAAAGCCTGAAACTCTGCTCACTCCAAACCAGTACAAAAGTAAACAGTTTCTTTCTCAATTTTGATAATCTTGGTGCAAGGCCGACCACGTTTGCTAACCTGTTTGTTACTGGGTTGTGTTGTTTTATTATGCTCGCTGTTCAGGGATGTGTGAACTTTCAATAATCTTATCAATACCCTTACTCATCCCATCATTTCTCATGTTTGTTTTTATTTCGTGTTTATGTGTGTCTTATGTTTGTCTCATGTAGTTAATAAATGTTGTGTTATTGTGACCAGTGATTCCTTTTCTTGTTCATTAAGGTGAAGTCACTTCACAGCTGATATGCACCTCTGCTTGTAAATTAATTAAATTGATCCAAATAATTCCCCTATCCAAGCAAAACTCTTTTTAACTGCTCAATTAAGAAGAGCTTTATATGGTTATTTAATGTATTCAGCCCGAACTGGCTCGCTGGATGAGTAGTTCATGCTGGATTTCTTAATAACCCTGCTTGATATAAGATATCAAGTAATAAATAATTAATCAAGTAATAAACAAATTGACTACTCAAATAATGAATATAGTGGTGAATCAGCCCTCAGATAATTCCTACATATATTCTGGTGGAGAATCGATCAACAAAGCTAAATTTTCTACAAGTACAATTAGACTAGACAAGACAACATAAAGAGTAAAGTGTATAGTTTCACAAATAAGTGGCCACTTAATTAAAATTAAGGGGTTTGGTGTATTTTCAGGGGTAAATTAAGGTAGGGTTAAGCACATTTTAAGTACATTGTTTTTTGTAGTGAATGCTCCCATTCTGCATTTCTTTCTTTTACGGTCTAAACTAGAATGGCCACTTGAGGCAGTTCTACTGTTAGAACCTTTTGCACCTTTGGTTAAATTAATTTATTCATTCATTTTCTGTAACTGCTTAATCCACACTAGGGTTGTAGGTACACAGAGTCTATCCCGGGGTCAACGGGTGCGAGACAGGGATTCACCCTGGACGGGGCGCCAGCCCACCACAGGGCACCCACACACACTCATGAAATTTTGCTATGAAAATGAATCTGAAAATCTTTACTATAAATGAGTCAAAAGGCAACCAAACCTGTATATAAAATGAAATTAGGGCACCATTCTAACAACTAAATAGAAATAGAAACACTCATATTCACTATATAGATAATGTGCCCAATTTATGATCAACAAAAGAATTTGAATAAGACACGTCAATAAACGTATAACATCTTTGTAAATCATTTTCATGCAATGAAGGCATACAGAGCCTGCAGTCTAACACTAAAGCCCAGATGTTTTTCACCATTCGCCAACTCCTATCTTAATGCCAGGCTGAGTTACGCAGCGCTTCTGAAAGTGTAATAGCAAGCGCTTTCACCACTGAAAGGTTCCTCAACATCCCCCAGATAAGCTATTTAATTTCCGCCTTTGGCTGCGAACACTGGGAGAATACAATAATTTTATCTAAGTTGTCGTATTATGGCCAGATTCTTAAGCCATGGAGATTTCTATGAGCCAAAAGTGACTAACAATTTTTTTCACTTTCAATAAAAAAAAGGAAAAAAGAAAAAGAAAAAAAAATCTTCAGCACTCCCAAAATGTTCATTTACATAAGCATATAAGGAGCTTATGTTTTTGGCCACTGAAGGCTTTATTCAGTATAATAATTATAGGCCTGTTGTTCGTGATTTCATTGAAATATGCAAATGTCCATGGTTTAAGTAAAAGTATCTAAATTCATGTTATCTGAACATGGACAGTTTTACTCCATCATATCAAGTGCCCAGTTCTAATTTTTCTCTCTCCCTTTCTCTCTCTCTGTCTTTCTCACTGTCTTTGTGTGTGTGTGTGTGTGTGTGTGTGTGTGTGTGTGTGAGAGAGAGAGAGAGAGAGAGAGAGAGAGAGAGAGAAGGGTGAAAGAGAAAAAAATTGGATGCTCCATTCAAATTACATTTTGCTGCCTGAAAAGTGAAAATAAATGTAACATACTGAAAAACTATAAGTGTAACCTATACAAAAGTTATCATGTAACAGCAAATTGTGCGCAGGATTTTGCACTTGTTTTCAGTTAAGAAAAAAAAAAACTAATTTGTTCAAACTACCTGTCTATCATTCAATCAACTAAACTACCTACCTACCTACTGACCAACCGATCGACCGACCGACCTGTCTATAGATAGATAGATAGAGAGAGACAGACAGATACATGATCCTTTATTGTGTATGTTAAGATAAACAGTCTAAAAATGAACTTTGATGATCTGATATAAGGACCACTGTGTCATACGCTGCTAATTAAGACAATCACATTATAACTTTATAATATCTATATTAGAGCTTTGGCATGGGTGATGTAAACTATATACATCATATATATACTAGGGTTATCAGTTCCTTTAGAAGTAAAAAATAAATAAAAAGAAAAAAGTACCAATTACCAGTCCATGGAACGATAAATGTTTTGCAGCCTTCTTAAAATATACCTGTTCCGGTTTGGCAACACAAACTCACATTCAGTGCACATACATTCTGCGAGTTAGTCATGTCAGTATGTGTATTTATACATGTTCTGTGGATTATTATTGCAGTACTAGAAATTCTTCTGATGATTGGGATTAGCCTTTATCTTAGCAAAAATAATGCAATGCGCTTTTTCACAATAATACAAAACCTTTCTAAAATACATAATGCCCTTTCTAAAAGCATCTCAATTCCAATGGAACACCAGTTTCTGTGACAGTGGGGGTTAGGTGTAGGTTATGATTAGCCTTTAGCTTTGCCTTTCTGCACAAATGCCTGCTTTACAAAAACTCAGATCCAGAAGAATGTATTGATCCCAGAGGAAATTCTTTAAAAAAGCACTCAATCCTGGTGTCACACCAATATTTGTGATGGATTAGGGCCCGGGTTGAGTTTGAGTTAAGGTTTTGCTATATTTCTACACAAACTCTCCAGTTAGAAAAACCAAAGCAATAGCCCCATGCAGGAATCATGCAGGAATCATATATTCTATGTAAATTCCTGACATGCAGGAATCATATATTCAATAGGCAATACTACTTTGTCTTCTAATAATTGCTGGAGGCAGCACTAGAACAACCAAGCAGAAGAAGAAAACTTGTTATGTTACGGAAAGCCATTGAGAATTTTATAAAGTACGTGTTGTACAAGATACATTGGGGTTGCTCCTGCAACCAGAAGGTTGTGGGTTTGAATCCCCACAACGCTAGTGTCATCACTGAGGTTCCCCTGAGTAAGTGGCCCATTATAGTCACGCGTGAACACACCACAGCACTTCTTTCTCTGCATTTAATCCACTCACCAAGTGAAGCAGTGGGCAGCCACCAATGAGGGGCAACTAGAGAGCAGCGTGTGGGGATGGTACCTTGTTCAAGGGAACCTCAGTGATGACACTAGCAGTGTTGGGATTCGAACCCACAACCTTCTGGTTGCCGGAGCAACCCCAATGTATCTTGTACAACACGTACTTTATAAAATTCTCAATGGCTTTCAGTAACATAAGTTTTCTTCTTCTGCTTGGTTGTTCTAGTACTGCCTCCAGCAATTATTAGAAGACGAAGTAGTATTGCCTATTAAATATATGATTCCTGCATGTCAGTGTGTGTGTGTGTGTGTGTGTGTGTGTGTGTGTGTGTGTGTATATATATGCACACAGTTGCATAACTGTATTTTCACAAATTATATAAAGGAATATGTTGATCCAAATGTTGGCTCAGTGATGCAAACCAGGCAAAAACGGTGTGTTTACCATCACGTTGATAAAATCCACTACTCTGAAGGATCTTCATATGACAGTGTAAATAGCCAATCAACATGAAACTGACAAAAACCTGATAGCTGTGGTCAGTCTATCATAGTGAGTATCTCTGTGTTAAAAGCATCTGAGGGTGAGACTGCATATCAATGTGAAAATATCCAGTGATCATTAAGAAACATCCACTTCTGTATTTTCCCCGAAAGGCCCAAACTTCATCTCACAGCCTCATCTCTGTCCACTGACAAATTGCTAAATTATGCTCCTTTTTAGGGGGGTGGGTGGATTGGGGGATATTTAATTTTTTATGGAAGCGTTATATCTAGAGTTTAACAGCAAAGTACCGTTTTATTGAATTTATCATAAAGAACTATATTTAAATCTGCTGGGGACGCTGGCGAAACAGTGAAACTTATTAGCTTTAACAGATGAATTACATGGATGCAATTAATTTCGCTGCAAATTTGTCTCTGTAATGTGAAAGATCCCATGTACAAATGTACTTTTCCGCCACTGCTATTTCGAGCGCAGGTTTTAGTCAAGAGCATGAGCACGTTCATCATTCATGAAGCAAAAGGCAGAGGAGCAACATAGACAAGCCGCATGCTCTTTATCGAGGCCGACCTTTTATACATGTGACGCACTTACAGAGTGCACCTATTTAGAAACTCTCATTATGAAATGCATCTACACGATTAAAAGGTTAATCATTTTTGTATTTAAAGTCATAAAATACATTGCATTTACTAAGACAAAAGAGGTTTAGTATGAGTGGGTAGATAAATGCTGAGATGGATTACTAATTCATGCTTTATAAATGGTCTTTCTGGTTCTATTTAAATGCAGTCACACACAGTTACACTATTAATTAAATAGAAATGAACTACATTTGCATTCACTTTATGTTTTGGATAAACGGGGTTGAGTTTGCACCTCTGACTATCGGTTATTCTTTCTGAACAACGCATCAAAACATTGTGTTATCGCAATGCAAAAATGTGACAACATGCATCATGGAGAATAAACATTCTGTTAATTCTGATATTTGGTGTAATTACATTCTTTATATGTTAAATCAGTGTTAATCGACGACCCAGTCCTTCAAATTCATGACCCCCCACCCTGCGTTATTATGACAGAACTGAATATAGTCAATATTTCCATTGACTGTTTCATTCTAATTTTATTCCAAGCATTGTTAGTATACTAAAATGTTTTCAGTCTTACTTCCTTAAACATATTGAGTGTATTGAACCATGTGGCCTGAACTGTGAGTTGACTGTGTCATTAACACCACTACGCTGGACAAAATTCAGTGTACAGTGTAGTCATCATCTTAAATCTACAGTAAAATATTTACTCTTCCACCTACAAATGTGTTATGAACTGAATGTTTCGAATCTGCACTTTTCCACAAAATGCCCAAAAATCTCTGCTTGTAGAAATCAGCTACAGTAATCATTCATGTAATACTGTGCTTGTCAGCACCATCTAAGTGCAGCCTCTGATGGTGTAACAACATCCCTCCAGAGTTCCACATCATTCACCTTCATCTGTGTTTACATCCTACGTGTAACTCATTCCAGAAATCCCTTTTTCCATTACACGAGCTCATTAAGTTTAGGACATGCTACATACTACATACTACATTTAGGTTTAGGACATGCTACTGTCCTTTAAGTTTAGGACATGCTACTAAAGTTTAGGTTATGTTACATAGTTTAAAGTGGCCTCTTATAGTTATGTGTGAGCACACCACACCACTCTCTCTGCATTTAATCCATTCACCAAGTGAAGCACTGGGCTGCCACCAAAGTGGGACATCCGGGAGCAGTGTGTGGGGACATTACCTTGCTCAAGGGTACCTCAGTGGTGACACTAGAACTCCTATGATTTGAACCCATAACCTTCTGATCTCAGAGTGAACTCCCTAACCATTAGGCCACCTGCTGCCCATGCTACATACTTTAATTGCCTGAATTCACCTCTGAAAAATAAATTGTAAACACTTGAAACACAAAGTGATTAGGGTAATTTTTTAAAAGATGACATACTGAAATGAAAGTTTGCTGGTTGATTAATGATTAACATCTGTTTTCAATTTTTGCAAAACTGTTGCTTTTAGATATGCAAATTCGATTTTATCTGCTTAAATGTGTACACACATTTGCATATTTTAAACCAAATAATGTAGTATTTGGATGATGTCAGAGCTGAAATACTTATTTCATCATTAAGACGCACTCCAGAAAAATACATTTACAGAAAAGACCATTGGAAACTTTTTTGTTATTTAGTCATGAAAATGCTATGTATTTTTATTAAATTTTTCTTAGTAATTTGTAGTACAAAATGTAGCACAAATCCAGCTATGAACAATGTAGTTTAGAATCAGGATGTAGCTAAGAATAAAATTGCTGTAAAATTTCATGAAAGAAACTGATAATATGGGGAGAAGCTGATTTAGAGAAGCAGTTTTGAAAATGGGTCTCAGTACTGCATTAACTAGATCTTGTGTGAATATGTCAAAGGACATATTTGGATCTTCTATTTAAATTTTTGAAGGAAATAAGCTTTTCATTGACATAAATAAACAGCTTTCTGTTTTTGACATGTTTTTTTGGGTTACAGGTTTGAAGAATTATTGATGCAGTTGCATTATTGCATTATTAATTGCATTATTGATGCAGTTTATCCAAAAATCTTGAAAATGATTGATGGGAATTTAATTAATCTTTTATTCCTGTAGTCTCTTGTCTTATTACCATCTAAACACTGGGACACATTTTTTTGTGATGTAGATTGTCCTCTATAGATTATAGATTACTTTGTTAATAAGTCACTTAGTAAAAGTCAATTGATTGTCAACTGCATTAGGGTTAGGTTTAGGATAAGGTTAAGTATTGGATTAAGGTTGAGCTCAGGTTCAGGTTTAGGTAAACTGTTTTTGACAGTTTGTCGTCACCCCGAAAGATCTTATTCCACAGCTAGTGAATGTTCTTGTTTCAAACCACATTAATGCTGGGTGTATCCAGAATTTTAAACAATCTATGACATTGATCTTGAGGGTGTTTATCTACAGTGCATGTACAGTGTCAAACACTGCATTAGTATTAGTTAAAACAAATGAAAACAGTGAAAACAATTAGCTGCCTGCAGTAGAGCTAATTTGGTATTTTTCTGGAATCAGAGATTAGATGACAGATTAGGTGGTGTTTTTCATTGGTCATGGTGAGTGACCACAGCTGCATTTATTAGAGCTCATTTTCTATTTGTCCAGCCAATAAACACACACACACACACACACACACACACACACACACACACACACACACATATACACACACACATACACTCCTTAGGCCACTGAGAAGCAGGTGGGCTGTTCCTGGCAGTTCCCAAATCAAATCCAATGCAATTACAGTCATGTGCTAAAACATGGCCATTTCCCACATTAGCACACACACAAAACCCTATCGCATGCACAGACACATACACCCACACACACAGATGTTATATTAGATAATCACTGCAATAGACTGAATGAAATGATCTAAATAATAATAATCATAATAATAATAATAATAATAATAATAATAATAATAATAATAATAATAATAATTAGTTTTAATTACTCAAAGACATGTCTAAAAACATGTCTAATAAAAAGCTAAATAGAAAACATGTGAAACATGTCTAATAAAAAGCTAAATAGAGGAGAAGAAAACACAGCTTTGCTTAACTATATGGTGGGATACTTGGTGGGCTAGTTGGTGGGATATTAGCTCTCATTATTTGTTAGCTACATTAGCCAAGCATTTCTTGAGTTAATTTACCCTGACGATTCATTGCACTCTGTCTATGGTTCAGCTCCTCTCTTCAGACAGGAACTTCAATCTAACGAGGTTTAAAACCGCTGGACTCCAGAAAGCGTGTGATGCTTGTTTTTGTACTTGACTGGTACGGCTGCAGGTTTTCATTTCAACCAAGCAAAAGCCATTCAAAGCAATACCTTTAGCATATTCAGCACACTACACTGGATAGTGCTCAAAGGAGGCTGATGGATAGTGTAGCAGCAAACCAACAAATATTAGCAGACCAACAAAAGTTGGAACTTGTGTTGACTCACATCATTTTCATGTTTGTAGTGTAAAGTAAAGTAAAGTGAAAGTGACCATTCTGTCATATGTGAACACACCACAGAGCACAAAATTATCCTCTGTGTTTAACCCATTCACCAAGTGAAGCAGCAGGCAACCAAGAACACAGCGCCCAGGGAGCAGTGTGTAAGGATGGTATCTTGCTCAAAGGTACCTCAGAGGTGCCACAAGCTATTCTGGGATTCGAACCCACGGCATTCTGATCGCAGGGCGAGCTCAATAACCACTAGGCCACCAGCTGCAATATGTGAATCTTGCCTTCAAATCATAAAAATAATGTTTTTGAAATAATAAATAATGAGGAATCAAGAACTACCTTTAAAATGCCTTAAAACCTGCTTCAATTTGAGCAGAAAAGACTAATGTGACTGATTGTGATTAACTACACAAAACTATCTAATTAATTATTGCTTTTCATTTTTTTAATCCATTGACCGCTGTACTGAAAGCACAACAAACATTATTACTCTATTTTACAGTATTTGCATTTCACTCCTTTGCACTAATGTGAAAATCTGTTTTTTATAGATCATATTGTGATTATCTTTGTAAATATTAAAAGTGTTTTTTTTTTGTTTTGTTTTTGTGAGGAGTGTAAGATATTTTCAGCTCGATTGCTGTGTGAAGTCTGTGAAAGGCAGAGGGAACGAAGGGAAACTGTCTGAAGTGCAGCAACTTGCAAAAGCAACACCCAAAAAGCTCAAAATCAATGCTTTTCACTCATTAAAACGTGTAAACAAACACACTCTGATCATGCAGTATACACACCCTGTAGTGCTGTGAGATTGGCTGTAATTTCACCTTTATAAACCCTGCACACTCCACACACATTTATAAATCTTTTAGTGTCTCCCAGCTCAGGAATCGCTGGGGTTTTAGTCCAAAACAAAACAGAAAACACATCAATTACCACACTGATCACACACTTCTGCCTCTACCTCTGAACACCTGTACAAATAAATACAACATCTATCACTGAAATGATATCTGTTTCACACTCTGGCATGAACCTCTTAATACATAATGCAATAGTTCAATAAAAAATCAAAAGCAGTCATATTTTCAGTTGTCTCAAGTTGTCAGTTTGCGGTGGAGAAACAAGGCTAACGTAGCCAACCAGTAATGGAAAGATCTTCAAATGGAATTTGAACGTTTTGTTGTGAAATACACCTTTCTCGAGAACCAGATGTCCAAAACATTCATGTTCCCTCACATAAAGCTAGTCTGTGAAATGATTATAATTATGCTGCCAGATACCAAGACATTGTAAGATGCTGGTTTGCAAAGTTTTTTGCTCAAAATGATTTTTTTATACCATGCATGTACCTCTCTGTCATTCATTATAAATAGGTACATAAGGGATATATATATATATATAGCACTGTTTTTCCATTATTAACATTATATATAAAAATCCAGGATCACTGGGCAGTTTGGATAGTAAATAAATGGCTGTGTTTGTCAAAAGTGACATTTCTCATTGCACAGAGAAAATGTCACTTTTGTTTTCTCCGTACATATGACAATAAACGCTTTGAACTTGAACTTGAACTTGAACTTGAATGCCTGGTCCCTGTTACTGTTATTGTAATAAAAATGGTACTTTTCCTTACAAAAAGCCATTTCAGATCATACCACACTGAATTACATTGTTTACTTATCAGCTTTTGAATTACGTCTAAATCTAAAATAGACTTAATTCAGTCAGCATATAAATACATTGTTTTCTCAACATGAAATCTATATACTATATCTCTTCGATAAACCACAGTTTCAAATCTATTAGATACAGTGTGAATAAAGTGTGTGATGATGTGGTACAGAAGAATGTAGCACACACTGGAGCTGGAGGGTTAGTGGCAGGTAACTGTTTTGTAATTGTTTGACATTTCATTTTGTGCGGTATGGTGTAAATAGAGGTTCAGATGATGTCAGTACATTATCCACTGTATTCTGGGTTTGAATGGAATTAGGTTGATTCAAAGTCTCTTGGCAAAACCACACCTACTAACACTATTTAATTTTTCACCTCTCACATGCTCCATTATAAATAGTCTGAAAATGAGGACATTTCATTTAGCTCTTAAAATGGCTGTTCCTTTTTTTATACGTGTGCTGAGCTCCATCGGAAATGAATTAAAAAAGCGAGGTCTATTTTCACACCCTGATCTCAATCTTAACCCTTGGAAAAAAAGAGGTGTGACTTGTAAAGTTTAAATTCAATTAGTTCAAGCTAAAACTAATTGCACAGGCTAAAAGTGTCTGTACCCCATTATCACTTTCCCACAGTTATAAACTATGTCTTCCTTCCTCAAAAAAGTGTACACACACTTTCAGAATTTCGCAGTGCCTTTTATTTATTCATTGTATCTCATTAGTTGAGGTTGTACTGAACCTAACTTTTAAGGGCCAGTATCCTACATCTGACTTACAATGGATATATTTATTCTTTTACATTCTCTAGTTTCCCCTTATCGCTTAGAATTACAGTCTTCGTTGCTGTAGGTTTAGCATTGATTTATGCTAAGGACCTACGTTTTGATTAGCTGTCAAGTGACCCTTTATTCAAAAAGCAATCTGTTCTGAACAAGCTGTTAAGTGAATGGGCAAGGCTAAATAGTGGTCATATGGAAAAGTGTTCATATCATTGCTCCAATTGAATCAAGTGTTATATGGGAAGATTTGTTGTGTGGGTATGGTTATGACAACAAAAAGATGATGAATTCACAAGGGGCTGTTTTCGCAGTATACGTAGCTTCCCCAGCCAAGTGGACTGGGGAGTGAAAGTCACGTTTAAAACATTATTGTTCAAACCTTTTCATTTCACATGGACCTTTAATGTTGGCCTGGTAGGCTTATGCTGGAATATGAAGTTTACTGGAATTGTATGTTCAGCTCAGTGCCCATAGTTTACAATGGTGGGATAGTGAAAATGGTTCATATGGCACTTACACTTTGTGAAGTGATGGTCAATTTTAAAGGGTTAAGGAAATACATTTTTTTTCAATGTTATATGTATTTTTTCAGTGTCATATGTGGAAGCAAAAGTGACTATTTTTCGTGTTGCTCCAGTGTTAATAAAACAATCTCTGAAATTTAACATGTTTATTTACAAATACCTGTGAGAGAGGAATTCATGTCTTCTACAAAAAATATGTTTTTGCACAAACAGTTATGGATGGAATTCACCAACTGCCCACTTGCATCTATTATAAATAAGACTTGATAGGATTTGTGTTTGTTTCAGTCATCAGGGAGACACGTTGAAATGATTGTGTAATCGACCGTTGCGCGACAGGTGGAGAAGACAGAGATTAGTTTGGAAAATGCCAGTATAGACCTTAAACTTTGGAGGGAGCTGCCCTTGCCACCTGTATCTTTACAGCATGAGCTTGATTGGTTTGCTAACCTGTGGTGCGTGTTTTCTTCTCTCAGTGTAAAGTCCTGTCCTGTGGTCAGTAATCCCAGCACGGCCACTGCCGGTGTTTTGCTTTGTCCTTTGGGGCCGTGCAGGCACAGGCGTGCCAGGAGTGCCAGGCTGCTTTACTGAAGGTCACTGCCAGCTTTCTGATGTTTTGATTTACGAGCCGGCTCCAGACCAATGAAAATATTGTTAGGACTTTCTATCGCACTGTACCTCTCAGGGTCGCTCTGTAGAAGTGTGTCCTTATAAATTCACTTTATATTTAAAGGGCCCATATCCTCCGTTTCTTTTAAACCCCTGAGATTATCATTCATTTTATAAGTTTCCAATATTTTCTAATTATCCTTTAGAAATTGACAGGCTGCTTTTGTTAGGCTAATTGGCATCACCATATTGTGCTTATACTTCAACAATACTTCAACATGAATGTGCAGTGCTGAACTTTTCCAGGCTGAATAGATGAGTGTACAGTCAGCTTTAATTACTAGCAACATGGGCAAAGGTGGGTAAAAATGTCATGAAAAAATCTCATACTGAAAATATGAGAAAAGAACATTCAATTGAAAAAAAAAACTACAATCATTGTACCATACACATGCTTAGGAACAAAATTATCTGTAACACGTTTTCATTTAAATTTCCCTTTTCTAAAGCCCACCTGAACATTCAGGAACTCTGAAGTTGTCCAACAGGTCTTCCTGTTTCACTGGGATTCCATAGTCATTCTTCAACATAGTGAAGATTAGAAATAAAATTAAAATGCATTAATGAGTTTCTTCATAAACCGGCCAATGGCTTTAATTATACATAGCTACATGCCTGAAAAAGCAGAATACCTGGGAAAATAATGTAATACCACCAACCAGAGCTGTTATGAACCTGGTAAAATTGTCCCTTACAGTCACGCCTGAAAATACCACAGCACATAGTGTGAACAATGTGAAATTCTTCTTTTGCATTTAACCCATTCACCAAGTGAAGCAGGGGTGCAATCAATGACGGTACCTCAGTAATGACACTAGCAGTGCTGGGGTTCAAACCCACAACCTTCTGATTGCAGGGGCAACTCCATAACTACTGGGCCACCAGCTGCCTCAAGAGGGTCCCTGTTTATCTCATAAACTACAGTGGCAAGCATTTCTCTACTAAACTTTGGCTGAAACAGATAAAACAAATATATATTATAGTCAGAAAAAACAAATATAGACCTTTTTGATGAGCAACACTCATCAAAAAGCTGTTTGGCCCCAGGTTAGGCTTCAGGTACCCACTACCCTAGTGTGGATTAAGCGGTTACAGAAAATGAACGAATGAATGGCTATTCCAAATAGAGTCTCATCCGTACTGTTAAATAAGTCCCCTGGCAAAACCATAGAAGCGGACCTATGACCCCTGAGGATCTAGAGAGAATCTGATTTGAGGAGTGGTCTCAGATTGCTTGCTCAAAATTTTATCAAGCATTAACAGAAGAAGAATCATTGCTGTTATGCTGGCAAAGTAATTAAGCTATTTCTTAAAGGTGAGGAATTTTTTCATACGTTTAGTGTGACACTGAGCTAATTAAACAGAACACATATTTCATAACCATTTAATGGCCTTGTGTGGCTAATGGCTAATGTTTTGGTCTGTGACATCACAAAAACAAACTCAAAGTGGGCTGTTTCTGCAGGTTAGTTTCTAAATAAAAGCTGCATAGACAGAAAAGTGAATGATACATTTTGAAACCTGAATGTTGTTTATGTACATCACTTTAGATAAACAAGGAGAATGCATGTTTTCCCATAATATGCGCTCATTTTATTTTTGAATTATACCTTTCCACAGTATGAAGTGCAGAAACAGGCATCTTTATACTCAAACAGATTTAACAGAATCTATCTAAAGCAGGCGTCTCAGAAGATTTCCTTTTTTTTCGCCACAAGAAACTGAATGTCATATACAACATACAAGTGCTTTCACACAGGAGCAACAAGCTTATGGCTTATAGCTGACGCAATTCACCATGAAAACTAGTTTGAGTGAAAATCGCTCCAGTTCTTTCCCCTCTTTTTGTGAAGAAGGTTTGTTTCATTTCATCTCTCCCTCTTTCACTCTTTGCCGCACGTCAGGCCTGACACAGAAAGCTCAACCAATTGATTCTGGGATGACAGAGAAGACAGCTAATGGGCCCGAAAGCGGAAGAAAAACCCAAAAAAGATCCTTCAAAAGATTTTGCTTGCTCTATCTGCTCTGCAGTCGATGAATCCGCTTCAAATACAATGCTTCCAATCTCCTCTTAAAACTCTATATATCCACACGATATTAAACACAACTGAAAAATAACCTGCTAACAAGCATGGCTGTAGTCTTGCTTTATCGAAGGAATGATCTTGAGTAGATACTGTATCCACATCATGCCTTTACTATGAAGTCTTATTAATAAAATGGCACATCCCTCTAGCCTGTTATACTCTCCTTTAGGCTCGTTCCCACAGGCTTTCAACCATCAGACACCATTTTTCACCATGCAATATGAAAGTGAACAATAAAGCACAGTGAACAATACAAGTTACACAAATATCCCCTTACCCTGAATGTAATGAATCAGCCAAAACATGTTTGTTGTCTGAAGTTGGTGTCCATTTTTAAATTGAAGTATAAGGATAATATAGCTAACAAGTATGGAAACTTCATGCTTCAATCATCACACACATGCCTCAAACCACACTCAGTTGGAATGCAATTTCAAACAGACATGCTTCTGTGGTTTCTGACACTGTGCAACACATTGTTATCTATAAAAAAGTCTAGACATAAACTAGACTTTAAAAGACTATAAAATATACAGTGGGGCAAAAAATTATTTAGTCAGCCACCAATTGTGCAAGTTCTCCCACTTAAAAAAATGAGAGTGGCCTGTAATTTTCATCATATGTATACCTCAACTATGACAGACAAAAGGAGGAAAAAAAATCCAGAAAATCACATTGTCTGATTTTTAAAGAATTTATTTGCAAATTATGGTGGAAAATAAGTATTT
>JBBJLS010000109.1:7720360-7739215 GCA_037577275.1 Bryconaethiops microstoma | reverse complement strand
ATACATATATACCACTATTCCATAAACAATAGTAGCAGAAAAAGCACTGAAAATGGAAATGGTTCTGTTTGTTAGGACAGGTTCTTTAGCATTGCAGTGTAGAGCTAAAGAAGCAACACCCAAAATATCTGACTATACGGACCACTTTTGGGAAAATGGTGTAAAATGAAATTGCTAAAATAGTTCTTTAAAGCTGAATATCTTCAGTTAATCTAAACACAGTAAATATATGAAGTGACTTAAACCAAAGCATTTAAAATATAACCACTATAAGCCAACCCATTTTTGATTTTGGCAGAGACGCATCTTGGCAGCTAGTTTCCACCAACATCCTTCCTGAGTGGGATTTCCAGTGGACTGGAAGACAGCTGCTGAATAAAAACTGTGTAAAATGAGAAACAAGGGCTTCTAAATGACTGTATTGTTTATTTTTCAATAATTCATGAGCCCATCAGAGTTAGAGTGCAACTTGAGCGGGCCTGCCGTGCGACTGGTGGCTTTTGTTTGCTGAACGGATTAAACGTACCACCACAAATGATCCAAAGTGCGAAAGCCAGCCGACCAAACATGCAAGCCATTTTGTACCAAAAATAGCAAACACAGTGTTTTCAGCCGATGGGGCTCTTTTAAGGCAATCTGTAGCAATATTAACCCTTAGAGTGTAGCGGTAGTGCTGCCATATTAATTACGATTCATTAAATAATTTCACATTTCATTGCATGTGTTTCCTTGTTATGCGTTTCAATGTCAGAAAATGACAAAAAAATTGCAATGGATGATTTTTTTCTCCTACTTACAAGCACAAATAAAGCATTGACTGGAAGTTAACAAATTAAACTTTGGGTACTTGTTTCAATAAGCTAGAAGTGAGAAATAATTCACTGAAAATTATACCTGCAATTTAAAACATGCTTTTTTTATTGCATTTAAGTTTTATTTTTTAGCAATAATTCCAGTAGTTAATCCAGTGAAATTATACTATTAGGATACTTGAAGGCCCTAAACCTTACAATGTAGGTGGTTTAGGCTCTTTTAAGCTCACTAAGAGAAAAGCACACATTGGTTGCAGTGCTCTGGTGCTGCATGGAGGGAAATGGCTCCGTCCAACAACAGGAGTTGACAAGCAGGACAGAATAAAAGCTGGAACACCAGCAGAACATGTGTATGAATGATGGCTGAGCAGAAACAGGCGTGTACCAGTGAGGGCTGAACGGCAGTCGACCTGCACGAGCAAAGCCTGAATGTCAACAGATGTGTGCTGGAGGGAGAGCCTTGAATGGCAGCAGATGTGGACATGTAGAGGTTGAGCAAGTAAATGTAAATAAACACAGGCTGAATGGGTCTTAAAGCTGCATGGCAGAAGGCTGGCAAAAAGCAAGAAGGGCAGCTGATCGTGTATTAAGGTGAAAGAGGACTGAATGGCAGCAGACAGCTACATGGCAGCTAGATTCCACAAGGCTGTGGCAGCAGGCTAAAGTAGGAATCTATTCGAATTTTTAAATTTGTTATTCTCACCTGACAGTTTACACTAAGCTGCCAATGTGCTAAATAATATTTGCTAGATATAAGTGCACAAATGTGTAAGAATGGCAGCAGTATGAGTGACTTGCATGAGTGTAATGCCAGAAAATGGCACAGATATTAGGAACAAAGTGAGTGGCAGCAGAAGTTTCTGAAAACATTGAATGGCCACAGACTTTAGAAAGAAAGAGTGAAATTACAAATAACTGTAGACATTATGAATAAGCAGCAAACAATACCAGTTATTTATATGTACAGATTGATAAAGACTGCAAGTAGAATGCCAGGTTTCAGGCTTAACTTCAAAGAAGAGTGGCAGCAGATGTTATGAGCAAAGAGTGGAAGTATAAAACCAGAAAGAGTGAAATTAAGAATGGCCGCAGAATTTATGAATAAAGACTGGCATCAAGTGGCACTTAAAGCTTTGAACAAACAGCAAAAACAGTATGGCAGCAGACTTTTTGAGTGAAGTGGCAGCGGTCTTGGGTTCACTGAAAGAGTGAAGGTTTAAAGACTGGCCTTGTCATGCTTGACTTTAGTGGTGAACTGTTTTCTTTTTTTAATGTCTATTTTGGTGAAGAGAGATATAAATAGCATGCCATTTCTTTTTTATTCTGCTGCCGCTCCATTTAGCAAATGTTGTTTTTGAAGTAAAAGTGGCATTATGGATGAATAAAGGGAGCCTTGCACATCGTTTCAGATAAGCTTTCAAAGTTAATATGAAACAACAGATTGGTGAAATGACTATTTTTTTTGTTCCTTTGAAAGCAGAAATTGGTGCTTCTGGGTTCTTGATGTCGTGTTTCATTGAAGAATTTACCTCCATTGCAATAGGTTTTATTTTTGTTCACTTTAGACCACTAATAGGTTTAGCGAGATGCAATACACACACACACACACACACACACACACACACACACACACACACACACACACAAACACACACACACACACACATCAGTGTCATGGGAAAACCACCCACATTCATTTATTTTACATAATCATATAATAACCATTCGATTTATTTGAAGCCCTCAAGGCATTTTCAGGCGTTTTGCAACTGTATGAACTGAGAAACTCTAAACTCTAAAGTTTTGCGATAATTAGGTCAAAAAAGCACAAATCCAGAAGTTTGAACAGTTTCTATATGGATATATATTTTTTTATTACAGCATCCTCTTCTTTCACCCACACACACACAAACACACACACACACACACACACACACACACAAGCGCACACAGACGTGCTTTGTTGTGATGCAGAGGGTGAGTCATGATACCTGCCACACTCCATTAGGCTCTGGTTCATTTCTGGGTGACACAGGCCTGCGTGTCACAGAGGACCAGACGGATCCCGGACAAGCCTCACGCATGCCATCCCAGCCCTCATCGCACGAGGCGGCTGTTTCTGCACAGAAAGCCTCACTCCATCACCTTGCCTCACTGTTTATTACATCTCCAAACAAACAGACCTCCCTCAGCACGCACCTGATTAATACACAGCACAAGAGCCAACATCTGCCACAGGAACGGGATGCGGACAGACCTGGAGGAGGCCTGACACTTTTTGGTCCTGTCGCACTGCAAAATAATGAAGCACACGAATAAGGACATATAGACATTTACAAATGTAAAAGAAGCTGATGATGTTGTTGTTTACTTTTGATTATTATATATTGTTGTTAATAAAGAAACAGTTCTTATGCTGTTTTAGATTTGACAGATCATTTATATACTTTATATCATTGCTTGTTTTGTTTCCAAACACAACAGAATTACTACCAACACTTCACAGAATATGCCAATAAGCCAAAACATTATGATCAGTCACACTGATAATCTTATAAACTATGCATGATGAGGACTGGGATATATTAAACGGTAAATGAACAGTGTTGACATGTTGAATATGGGAGTAATTGGTAGATGTAAAGAACCCAGTGTCTTTGGTAGGTTCCATATCATTATGGTCAGATAACTGGCTAGGAGCACTTCAGACTCCCTGAATTCTCAGTGCCCACATGGAATCTAGAGCACTTGAGGTGTCTACCCATGCAAAAAAAAAAACCCAGCATGATCATGGATTGAGATCTTGTTTCGAGTGACCATTTTGGCACCTTAAAAACATTGCTAAGATTAGTGTCTAAACAAGACTTAGAGAAATGTATCCATGCATTTATTTCCTATAGGGTTGACTATTGCAATCCTCTCCTCACTGGGATTCCCAAAAAGTCCATTAGACAGCTCCAGCTCATTCAAAATGCTGCTGCTAGAGTTCTAACCAAAAGCAAGAACGGAGATCACATCGTTCCAATTCTCAGGTCCTTTCACTTGTTCCCAGTTTGGTACAGAACTGGTTTTCAAAGCACTACTCATTGTGTACAAGTCACTCAATGGTTTGGGCTCTAAATACAATTCTGGTCAGTCTCTTAGATCTCCACGTAGTGGTGAAAAGAGCTAAAACTCAACAAGGTAAAATGGCATTTAGTCACTATGCACTCTGCCACTGGGACAAACTACCCATCAATATCAGATCTGCACCAACTGTAACTTTAAAAAGTTGCCAAAACCCCTAAATACTCTCCTCCGCCTTCTTTTAAATATCAACACTTCTATTGCACTTTCAATCTTCTTCTATTGATTTTCTATTTACTCTTTTATGTATATTAATTCATGTTTAATTTATTTTGTTCTATTTTTTATTCTATTCCTGTAAAGCACATTGACTGATTTTTGTACATGATAATCAGAGATAAAAACCAAGTTGACTTGACTAATGGAGGCTTACTTTTACTTAATCTTTATTAGGTCATCATTGTTTACATCTTATGATCTGCCTGTCATAAAGTGCCACACTGATCAGGCACATAATGGTGATTGACAGCACTGTGCACATTCTGCCTTCCTGAAAGTGCCTGACCATGAGGAAGTGAAGACATCACAGATGCAGTGTTAGAAAAGCACAGAACTGTCTTTGATTAGCCATGTCATTAGAGGAGAGCAGAACTGCAAAAGGGCCCATTACCTTTATGAGAAAAATGAACATGTAGTACCTGCCAAGTCTTTAGCAATGTCATGGCTGGAGTCTGCAGTTTGATAAATGGATTATCAATGACCACAAGCCTCCAATATAATATCCACCCCAGCAATAGCCAGTGATTAAATAGTCCCAATTCATCTGACTTTTGGCCAGTAAGCGAAGTACTGCAGTTTGTATCGGTTCAGTGTGGTAGTCCTGTGGGTTCAGTAGAATGTTTAGCTTGGACCAAACAGTTTGAGTCCACTCCATGTAAAGAAGCCCATTAAACTCGACCCTGCTGCTCCATCCCATTCTTCTGGCTGCAGTAATAAAAGCCAGGGCTGCTACATCACAGCCGATCTCCTCTCTATCAACTTTTACAGTGGAGGCAGCCCGCTGAATCCCATCAAAGCAGCGGTCACTTCTGGCCACAGGAAAACTTAGAGAGCAACAAATGGACTGACCTCGGTACGTCAGTACAGAAGGAAGGGGTTTGGCAGAGGAGAAGAAGAATACTCTTCACTGCCCATCAAAAGTCTGAGGACACCTGGCTTTCATTGCTGTAAAGCATAAAACAGCTAAATCCAGAGGTCATTGATCTTATCTGGGAGGGGCCAGTGCATCTGATTGTCCTGCCAATCACGGAGCTCACCTGTTTCTCCCCATGCTCTGGACTCTGAGAAGAACTTGTTTTTCTATGACAAACTAGATAAAACGTGAATGCCCTGCAGTGGCAAATAGTTTTGGCTTTCTATTTGATTTGATTACATTAATGTTTAAGTTGAGATTTAGAATAAATATTTAAACTGCAGCTGTGTTACTGTGTTAAAGGAAACACTGCTGTTAAAAAGCCCCTTATTTGTTTAAAGTGTTAATCGTTGTCCAGAATTTATATATATATATATATATATATATATATATATATATATATAAATGACAAATAATTATTCTTGAATCACACTAAGCTTTTTATCCCTAGACATAGCTGCAGCTTCTAAGAGTTAAAATGATACATGGATATACAGATGAGTTCAGGGCCTCAGACAGACTGGCTGAGAGCCATCAGGTGTGCAGGTGTGAGAGAAGAAGAGAGGAGTAATGAGCGGCAGTGATAACCCAAAACATGGCCAATACAGTTAGCCTTGACTGGACATGACACATCTCTCATTCTTAACAGCACTGACAGAGAGAGAGAGAGAGAGAGAGAGAGAGAGAGAGAGAGAGAGAGAGAGAGAGAGAGAGAGAGAGAGAGAGAGAGAGAAAGAGAAAGAGGAAGAGAGAGAGAAACAGAAAGAGGAAGAGAGAGAGAGAGAGAGAGAGAGAGAGAGAGAGAGAGAAAGAGGAAGAGAGAGAGAGAGAGAGGATGTGGATATAAAATAGGAATGGAATGAAAACTCGAGACAGAGAGAGAGAGCAAGAGAGAGGTGATGGAGAGAAAGATGATAGAGAGATAAAGAGAAAGAGAGAGAGAAAGTGGGAAAGGGAAAAGGTAGAAATGGGGGTGAAGAAGATGAGAGAAAGAGGGAGAGGGAGAGAGAGAGGAAAGGAAGGGGGAGAAGCAGAAAGACGGAGAAAGACAAAGAGAGAATGTCCCCGTTGAAGTATTTGTGCTGTTATTTTGAGATTTTCATGCATTGCCTCACATTCCACCTGGATTCCAAACATGTCTGCTCTTCATGGGAGTCTAAATTGGTTTCATTCATGGCAACTCTTCAATAACTTGTCCCTTTTAAAGAGAAATTGGGTCTAAAGCAGCAAACAAAGTCTTTTTGTTTTTTCATCACTGTCCATTAGTAGTAAATGTAAGGACACCGTGTTAATGCACATCAGGACGGTAGAACTAATATCACCCTCTAACTCTCAATAAAAATTGATCTACGGGGTTTTTTCGAGTGTTTCTACAGGTGATGGAGACGTGCCAAGCTATGATGTAATATTACCATTTTCATAACCTCCACCCAAGCCCGCCGACGGGAGATGCACAAGCGGGCGGATTGAGGAGACCTTGGCTTTTTCTCCTCTATCTGTCGTTCTTTTTTCCACCCGCCAGCTCTGATGGAGTTTTATTGATTGGCGCTGCAGAAAACCACACTGCATTTGGAGAGGATTTTCTGTCATCGCTCAGATAAAGAAGGAAAGAAAAGAAGGAAAAAAATCATAATCCTGACAGTGCGCTCCCTGGCAGTGGTGAACATATCCGCCTTAAAGCCGCAGGAGCCCCGACCCGGTTAGTTCCACCAGGGACGTCAAAGCGGAGTTGAGGGCGAGAGCCATTTCGATCGGACATGGATGAGCCCAAGAACTCATTCTCCCAATTATGAGGAAAGCGGGAAGGCCAGGAACAGATGAATTTACCTCGCTAGAACATGTGAGAATGGGGAGGATGCTTAGAAAAATGATCAAATCATTGATAAGCCAAGATTTACACCTCCATCCATTATCTGAGCAACTTATCTCAACCAGGGTCATGGGGGTGCAGAAGCCTATCCTTGTGAAAAAAAAAATGTACTAAAGTACTATTTTTTAAAAGTATACTTAGCACAAAAAGTATGCTTTTAAGAAAGTGTATTAAGCGTGTTATTTTGGGATGTCTTATTACAACTTAAATGTATTTAAGTTGCAAATAAGAGCTAATAAAGTTAATCAAAAATACATAAAGTGCTACTTCTGAGTGCTTTCTTGAAATGTAATTTTAGTGTACTCACAAGTGCATTTGAAAGCATGTATATTTAAATTAGAATTGAACTAATATTGCACTTTTATATATATATAAAAAATATATGTTTCAATATATTTCATATGAATTAACACAGCACAGAGTGACCACAATGAAATGTGACCTCTGCATTTAACTCATCTGTGAAGGAGCAGTGAGCAGCTAACAAGCTCCCGAGGAGCAGTGCTTGGGGACGGTACCTTGCTCATGAGTACCTCAGTGGTAACTTTACCAGTCCTGGATTTGAACCTGAGGCTTTCTGATCAGGAGGCGAACACACTGCTGTTACACCACCAACTGCCCACAAAGGATACTTTGGTCTCCCCATTTTCTTTTGTAAGGTTATTTTTTGCGTTTCTTATTTACTAATTACTGATCCCCTTTCTCTACCTTCTCTCTCTCTCTCTCTCTCTCTCTCTCTCCCTCACACACACAAGCATAGTAATTTATTGTGTATTGATAACCTTAAGCTTTGTTTTAAAATGTTCAAACATACCAATGAGTGCATTGACCTTCTCACAATCCAATAGGTTTTTGTTTGTCTTTTGTAAGACTTGACATGGCTAAGGTCTCTCTTCCGAAAAAGTACAACTGCCAAGTCTTGAACAAAAATGGACATTTTTGTTCTGGAAAGTCGATCAAAAGTTATTTTTGGAATTATCAGTCCTCCAGCTGTGTTTACCTGTCCAAACAATTCATTGTACAAGTTTTTTTAAAATTATTATTAAAGTATGACCTGTGATTAAAATGTCATATTCCATAGCTTCCTGGAAATTTGTTTACTCTTGCCTTGTTTGTGTTCTTACCATTTCTGCTGGTCTTGAAACCATGGCTGAAGGCTGAACATCATCATTCAATAAGGGTGATAGTGAGGCACATGTTTTAACTACTTCTACCAAATCCTTTAGAGTTTTCACTACATTTGGCAACTCTGTTAAGACAAAAACATACCATATACTACATGCCAGCTGACTGGAAAAGCCAGAACAAATTTAATAAAGCTTTAGAACACTGGTCACAAACTGTAAAGCTAACCTTTATCCACTACAATAGCAATTCATATACCTTTCAATGCCACAACATCTCCATCAATCTTAACCTTCTTTTTGTTTGGAGGCTGCAAATGACTTCCATCCTCACATTCAAGATCTCTTGAAGTCTGTGCAATAACAAGTCAAAAAACCATATTTCATTTATTTGTTATTTCAAAAAGCCGCAATTCTCAGTTTCCTAGATAACTTAAACCAAAGCTCAAAAATTAAGTTTTTTTTTTCAAATTCTATTACTTTCCAGGTTTTCATGACCCTACGAACCCTTTATTGGCCATCTCAAGTCAAAGTAAAATTTCTTGTTATCTCTGCTATATACTGCACATAATATAAGTTTTCTTGTTATATCTGCTATATAGATGAAGTGGCTCCAATTTTTTCAGTGTTATTAAAAAAACATTAAAAATAAATGTAGTTATTAAAGTGAAAATATATGAGGAAGTGAAGTGATTTAACAGCACCATATTTCGTAAAGTAGCACCATAGTTTACTCTACGCTAAGACTGAACCCAAAAGGTAATTTCCATTTTTAACCAGCACATTGCATGGTGAGACAGTAATGGTCTTCTGTGCGAAACACAGGAGCCATTTATAAATACCTAAACCAAACTTTAATGCCAAAAATTTGCCTTTTGTTAATTGAGTAAATCTAGTTACTCGAATAATCGTTTCAGCCCTATCACATATATATATATATAAAACAATATAAGCATGCTCATATTTAATGCCACAAAAAGTTTTACATACATTCAATCAGACATAGTACAACAAAATCTAATAATTCGGCCTTAAATATATGTAAACTCAGTATATAGGCAACATTATAACTAATACGAATGAAATAACTTTTTGTTTATTTAGTAGGAGGCTACACCTAGACCATGTGTTTCCACCTTTTGTTAGCATCATTAGCTTGCCATATTAGCCTTAAAGATCACTCCTAAAACCATCACAGAGCTTATCCCTCATGGATAAGACAGCCCAACCTTGCCATAAAGAGATAAAACATGCAAACAGTGCTTGTTAACTGCTTAACTGTATTAAATAAAATCAATAGTAATTGTGTTCTATTGACTGTACTTACATCTGCTGGTGAAAAAAATTCTGGGTCAGTATCATAGAGTGGTGGGCTGTATTAGAATCAAGTTCCTTTTTTTTTCAGCTGTTCTTTTAGAGACTCAACCATGTATTTTGCTGCATCTTTTGTCAGTGTCTGAACACACATAACAAATAACATGATATTTGAATGTAAGTCATGTTTTAAAATACATACATCAAATTCAATTGGCAGTCTTAATACAAAAAGTATCCCAAAGGTATAACATAGTAACAGCATCCGGTTTTGTTAGACTCAACTCATACTTTCTTACCGAATCCACCTGCTTAGCAAGATGCGAAGCAAAATTTTAAAAATGAAAACTACTTAATGATCTGCCTAAAGATCTTTTATTTTAAAATGATCAGGGTAACCTTATTTTCTTTTTTGATCTTGTATTATTTGTGATAACACAAAGCACAAAATAGTTTTGCCTCTGTATAATGGAAAATGTATTATCAAGTGTTCTTTCTATTTAATCTCAACCAAGTTGCCCCCGTACCTTTTTTGTATGATGTACCTTCTGTGAGGGCCCTGGCACAGGTTTTGAAAGAAATTCACGTACCTGAAATTGACCAGTAAGAACAGCTTTAAATACTTTGAATACAAAGAATACAATTAATTATTGAATATAAAACAATGTTTTAACTGTATACAATAATTAGCTTAACACTTTTGTCACTCCACAAAAATATCCACACTCTGCTCATATTTCACCATGAAAGTCCCACATCCAGAAGCACTAAATGGTCAACACTGGTGCTTCAGTTAAAATTCATGCTCTTGAAACCCACAGCTTGTGTCTAGTAAAAATGAGACCTTGTCACAACTACCAAATACTTATCTCATAAAAACATCTAAGTGTATCTTTTAATTACATGCTGAATGTTATAACACACACAACAGCAATGTCGTATGTGGGCAACAACAACAAAAAAAACCAATCAGTTTCAGTGATTTTCTAAGAACCTTGCAGTAGCTTAAAAATAATTATTGTAACCTTGTCAAATGTTCCATTTCTTTCAACACCTTAAAACTTTTCCTTGGGTTGGGACACAGCACAGCATTTGCAGATCTCTTATATGGAGCCTTAGTACAAAAAGAGGGAAAATGGTTGGAAATGGTAGTGTTGTAAATACAAGAGAAAGTATTAATGAACGTCAACTTTCTTCATGTGATTGCCGTTTACATATTTTCGGCTTTAAATATTTACAATTAAACAACATATAAAGGTTATGACCACAATTTCCTTTAACGGGATGTCAATTTTTACCAACCTTTCATGTCAAGGTACTTGTTCCTTTCACTGCCTCCATGCTGTCTATATACAGGGGCTCTGTCATGATGAAATGCCAATTATAATTTAAACAATTTGCATTAAAGTCTAAAGTGGATCATTGCTAATCTACAAATAATAATGGACCTAACACCTTACAAACACTGAAGTACCAACAATCCCACATTAATGAAGGCAATATAAAATAAATAACTATTGTTCAAAATGGCGAGATCGCCGAGATAATTTCAATGCCGAGACGCGCAACTTCAAATGATAAATGATTTTGTCCCAGAATACCAACATAGTGTTTGTCTTGGTGTGACAGTTATGCTCCCTGTGGCTTGATTCCACAAACCATGACAAGGAGTGGTACTCAGGCACAAAAGCTAACACAATCGACCATGAATTGCTGGCTGTCCACCCCCCTGTAGAGGTGACTCGAACACCGCGATCAGTACAAGACCGAAAATTTTGGAAAGCATCGAAGTTATTTTTCATTACCCGTTCTGAATGGTGTTTTGATTAAGAAATATTGGAATCATCTTGTTCTGCTAGTTGCCGTTCACATTCTTCTTCGTGACAGTGAAAATATGTGTGATGTAAATGTAGCAGAGGTTGCACTGAAAAAGTTTGAGGTCCTTTACGGTATTCAAAATGTCTCAATTAATGTACACTTGCTCACACACATTGCAGCTAGCATTAAGAACTGGGGTCCACTCTGGGCCACGTCCACATTTTCTTTTGAATCCTTCAATGGCACACTTATAAGGTACTTCAGTGGAACTACACATATTCCTGTACAAATAGTAAAGAGATTTCTTAGGTGCAAAAGCCTTTAAAAAAAACAGAAGAGTGCCTAAGGAATGCAAATTGTGAAATTAAAAGTCTTTTTTCTGAACTTCAGAACAGTAACAAGTTAAGTAAAAAGTCAGAACACTAGAGTGGAAATGTAAGAGTTTTTGTTGCCACTTCTACATGACTTGCATGGGTTTTATTATATATATATATATATATATACACAAATTTATTTGTAGTTTTAAATAATTTAAAATTATTTGTATTTAAAAAAGAAAAATAGCACTGGACAGCCAAAAAAAGCCTCATTTTAACTATTTAAGTGTACATTACATATATATTTATTAAAAGTGTATTTTTTGGTGGGATGTTAAAGTGCACTAAACTGCATTTATAATAAAATATGCTTTCTAAAAAGTGCTCCATAATACATTTGAAGTACTTTGACTTCATATTAGTTTGAATATACTTTAAAATAATACACTTAAGTGTAATTGATGAAAAGTGTACTTTCATTTAAATATGCTTTAGTATGCTAAATCAGAATTAAATGTCAAATATACAATTTGTAAGTACAAAAAAGCATAATTAAAGTGTATTTTTAAAAAATATGTCTAAGGGAAATGCGTTTTTATTATACTTCTAGTAATCAAAGCACACTTTTAATACACTTTAGCGCTCTTTTTTTTTTTTTTAAAGGGATGCTTCCGCTTCCTCATACACCTCTTGCGATGTCGTATCAGGCGACGCAGCGGTATGAAGCCCTGGTCCCCGCAGCAAGCCGAAGCCATAGAGTTTTTCCAGCAGTCCATTCTTGAGGCAAGATTTTTGTTTGTGTCTCAGTCTGTGTATTGGTCATTCTGCTAGGCATGTATGCAGAAATGTGGAGTGAAAACTGACAACTAGACTTTCACACCGAATGTTGGATAACAGGGAGGCCATTGTGACTTAACCTGCCACCATCATGGTTCATTTTGAGGGGAAAAAGTGTGTTAGCTTGATAAACAAATATTTACCTTTAAACTGAATTAAGGGGCTTAGCTTGATATTGTGTCATATCAGTGTCTCTGTAATGTGTCCCCTAACGCTTCTGAAGGTTGCATGGATGCAGTCAGGTGTTAGGGGGCCACCCCCCTCCACTAAAGCTCCTGACCCAGGTCCAGCCATAATGGCCATAACCAGATGGTTCCTGTCCACTGGGGAGAAAGGACACAAACAGCATGGGCATGCTCTGTCTTTCGAGGTTGCATATTCCGCCACTACTTAATGCTTGATTACATGCATCATTTATCATAATTATGTCTCTATAAAAAAGTTTGATGTGGGACACAACAACGGAAACATGAGAGTAAGCAAACCATGACCTTATAAGATAAGATAAGATAAGATAAACCTTTATTAATCCCACAAGTGGGAAATTCGATTTAGTAACGGCAGAGAGTGGAGAGTACAAAGTTAATAGAATAAAATAAAATAAAATAAAATAAAATAAAAATAGGCCAAAGTAGGCCAATGTACTACATAGAAAATAGTATTAAATAAAAATAAAAATTTATCTCAAAATTATACAATATATATATGTATGTAAACTGTATGTACTCTTATTTTTCAAATGCAAAGAGGAGAGAGAGAAAGAGAGAGAAAGAAAGAGAAGTTAAAATAGAAAACCTGCTAATCTGATAAAACACTTATCAAAGCCACTGAGCAGTAGAAAACCAGAGACCAAGTCCAAAATCTGGGCGTTCTAATAGATTCATAACTCACTTTCACTAGTCATATTAAAATAAATGCCAACACAGCTTTCTATCATTTGAAAAATATAGCCAGTATCAAGAGTTTGGTGTCCCAAAAAAAATCTAGAGAAGTCCATTAAACAGCAGCAGCATATTCAGAACAAACTATATTTCTCCATTTCAGAAATCTTGTCAATGGATTTCCCTTAGTTACAGAATAGAACTTAAAGTGCTGCTACTGGTCCATACATGACTGAATGTGTAATGAATACAAGGTAGGATCCAATAGCAGAACGTTATAGTTTATTAAACAGGAATACAGTTCGTTAGGCAAAAAGGGAAAAACCAAGTCCGGAGCAAAAGTCAAAAATACCAAGAGTCCAAAATCCAAAAACCATAAGAGGGCGAAGCAAAAAGGGTGTAACCAGAATCCAGAGCAAAAAGGGTCAAAACCGTAAATCCGAAAGTCCGAAATCCAAGAGTCAAGAGGGCAAGGCGAAAAGGGTAATCCACAAAGACAAGGCAGGGTCATAACAAGAATCAAGAGACAGGTAAAGTGAAACGCTCGGTAACTTGGGTAGGCAAGAATACTTTGCGTTGAGTATAGGTGTTCAGGGTCTATAAATACTCCCCAGAGTTAGTATTCAGGTGAGGGCGATCTGTGTCTGATTGGTGAGTGAGAAATCCTGGAACTGGAGTCCTCCCTGTTCCTGGATCGGGACTCCACTTCAGCCCCATGTCTTACAGAATCCCCCCCTTCATGGGAGTCTCCAGACGACCGAGATGGGTGCCCCCGTCTGAGTGGAGCAGGTCTGTCAGGATGGGCACTGTGGAACTCGGAGATGAGACTGGGATCCAGGACATCCTCCGCCGAAATGAAGACCACCAGAACCTGCCAGAGAGGAGATGGGTCGTGTTTGAGATCCCAGGGTGACCAGTGCTGAGTGAAGAATGGGCCCACTGCATCAAAGTACCTCTCAAGTCAGGTGGTACAAATAACTTTCCTACAGGGGTTGGCTCGGATGGAGGGTTAGTTCGATTAGTTAGTACCTTATAGTTAGTACCTTGTACGAGACAGGATTAACCTGATGGATGATTTCAAATGGGCCAATAAACCTGTGAGACAACTTATGTGACAGCAAATTGAACTTAAGGTCCCTGGTGGAGAGCCAAACCATGGTGGAGAGCCCTCCCTTCGTTGCCGGACGGCCTGTTGTTTGAATCACACAACCATTCTGCTGATGGAGGTGTGTGCTCCTTCCCACACCTGCTCTGCCCAGCTATACCAATCGTCCACCTTGGGCATGTTGGATTGCTTGCCATCCCAAGGGCAGAGCAGGGGTTGATGCCCAAGCATACACTCAATGGGCCTAAGGCCAGTTGCAGAGTGACTTAAAGAGTTCTGGGTGTACTAAGCCCAGCCGAGGAACTCCACCAAGTCGTGCTGGTGCCCATGGCGGTATGCCCAGAGGAAATGACCCAATTCCGGAAACAACCCAATTTAAGCCTGACCATTGGACTCCAGTTGGTAGCCCGAGGTCAGATTGACAATAACCCCAAGTATCCTCAGAAACGCGTGCCATACTCTGGACACAAACTGGGAGCCTCGGTCAGACAGGATGTCCTCCAGGATGCCATAGGGAAAAACCCGGCCTGGAAGAGGGCCTCGGCTACTTGCAGGGCGGTGGGTAGTGAACGAAAGGGGAGGAACCGGACCCCCTTCAAAAACCGGTCCACGACCACCAACACTGTGGTGTGCCCTTTTGATGCCGGGAGGTCCGTGATGAAGTCCACAGCTATGTGGGACCATGGCCTCTGCAGCAGTGGGAGGAGCATTAGTTTCCCAGCAGGCAATTGACAGGGGGTCTTAGTCATCGCGCAGACAGAACAGGACTTTACTGCTCATTCCACATTTGCCCGAAGAGTAGACCACCAGTATTTATGGCTTAGCACCTCTACAGTCCTATGGATGCTGGGATGACCGATGGCAGGGGTCCTGTGAGCCCATTCAATCACTCTGCTCTGCAGAAACCCGGGTACAAACACCTTGTCCACCGTGCATATGTACACTTAATTCTCTGGGGATGGGGGATGCTGGGGGCATGACCAGTGCGGCCCAGACGTGACAGTATCCTTAGTAGAGCAGCTTAAAATGTATTCTATGGCCATAAGTGATAACTTAAGTGCAATAATACATTACTTCTGCAGTTGGAGAAAATGACTGAACTATAAGCAAACTCTTAAGCACCCAACAGGCAATGTTCAAAGGATTTTCAGAGCATACAGGACATGACAAACACATTTAATTTCACTTTATGTTTATTCGCATTGCATCAGAAACCCTACAATAACAGACAGGGTCGGAAAATGGCTTTGTACCTAGAACACTGTTCCTAACCTAAGTTAAAGTTTACTTTACTTTTATGGCACTCTCTAAAACATATTAAGGACTTTGATTAACAACTGAAAACATGGTGCTTACTGCTGCCATAATCTGCTGTTCTACTATGACGAAAATGCTAACTTTACATGGTTGGTAAAGCATTAACTGAAATTTGGGCCTTTGCTGCAGGATGTAAGCAAGACCTCAATAAAGAAAAACAAAACACTGAAATAAACAAAGAAATAATATAATGGACCATATAAAGGAATACAGGGGTAAACATTAATGACAGGGCAGGAATACAGGGCAGTCAGTGAAACTCTTAAGAGACTGAAAATAACAAGGCAATGTGATGCATTGAGATATTTGAGTTTTCTGCTTTTTTGTTCAAAGCTACTTTTAAAGTAATACACTTCTAAATATGTTATGAAAATAATTAATTTAATATTTGCTTCAACGTGCTGTAAAGGTTCTTTTGGAAACCAAAGTAAGAAATCAAGCCCAGACCTGTAGGAGTAGAAAGTAGTAGTGTTACCTACAGTCATACCAGCTGCACTATAAGGACAATTTCTACTTAACACTTAACAATTCTCAACGAGTGGGGAAATTGTTTACTTGTAGAAAATGTGTGCATGTGTTCCTTTCTTCAGACTTCTTGGCAGTACATGCTTGTTCAGACATGGTAAGTGTTTGAAAAGGACAGAGTGTGTGGAGTTTTTAGCGAGCCAATGTGTTCGTGCTCATGCTCAGTGACATAGAGAGGTCACGTAGATTATTTTGCTTGTTTCAAGAAATAATACTTCTAAAAAGCAAAATTATCTGGCAACTGAATAAGTGGATAAAATGGCAAACACAGGAACACATTCATGCTTAGCAATCTCCAATTATCATCTCCAATTTAGCATCTCAAATTCACCTGACGTACATGTCTTTGGACTGTGGGAGGACAAATGGATATATATATATATATATATATATATATATATATATAACGTATATCATTTATGATATAACATTTAAGATTTAACATTTTTGCAGTGCACTGCTGTCTACAAGGTGAATAGGAATGGTGAGGTGTATAGTGATAGATGTTAAAAGCCGTGTGTAGATGCTGATGCAGTGCATCATTCTGTAATAGATAATAGAAGCCTCTTTCGACTTAACTCAGTCCGCGGCAATAGGACACCTCCTACTGTCTCCCAGCAAGACGACCGCTGCGTCCTTACAGGTGGTATCTGCAGTGTTGCTGAATGGTAATTACCAGCCGGAGCTAAAGAACCCAGTTTTCCTGCCAAGGCCAGGGGGTTCAAAGTACAGATACGGCAAGGAGGGGGTGGGGTGGTTGGGAAGGGGTGTTTAGAGGACAGGGCCAGTGCAGCACTACCTGGAAAACCATCAAATGAACATGAACCGCAGTGTCCATGCTGAGAAGCAAAGAAATCAGCACAGTTGGAGCTGCAGAGTGAGACTTCAGGAAGCAGTAAGTCTGTGCAGAGTACAGTCGAGTTAGGCAACACCACCTTGTAGAATAGTTTGACTTTGTTTTTACCATTGTCATACAAATTTATAAGCGTATGAAAAACAGATATGGAATACTTAAGCACTGATGTACGTTGTTCTGGATAAGAGCGTCTGCTAAATGCTGTAAACGTAAACAATTTTTATACATCCTATATAGACAATATCAAGTCTCCAATGACTTTTTTCAGCATGCTCTAATGTTAATATTGATGATACTATTATTACTACTAATAATGCTACTTTTACTATTTATATCGTTTTGTGGTTGATGTAACCACAAGCATTATTTAATTAATGTAGAATAGATTTTTTACATTTTTCTTTTTTCTGTCGTTTGTCTTTTATCAGAGCTTATTATGGCAGTGAGACAAATTCTTGTGCTCTGAAAACAAATTTGACTGCTGTTCAAGTTTCATGAATGAATTTACTTTCACACATCATCATCCTGTAAGCACATGCATAGATATAGTTGAACTTTATGGTAAATGGACATTTACCGTAAAGTTTTGGTTTCTCCTCTTGATGATTCACCTAATGGTTTTCACCTGCTCTGCATTTCTCGCTTTCCCTAGAAAAACCCAGCCTACTCCTAAATCAAGTGTCCATTCTCCAACATGTCTACTGACCTAGTGTGGTGTTTGTCTGTTCATGTCCTCTTTTAAACAGAGTACTCTTTAAAACAGAGACCACAATAAGTACACCCGGCAGTGCCTCTCTGACATTGAAGACACTGACTAGGTAAACTTCAGCGGCTTGACCTGACGTTCTCTTCTTCACACCCCAGTAGGCCTTATGGAAGCTACTAAGACTATTTTCTGTTTGACTGCTAAGCTCCAGCTCTGTTTTTGTTTTCATTTGGCTGTTGTACCTGAAGCAGTGCCTAATCTAGTGCTGTACATAGTGACTCATTTTGTTTGGCTGTGATCAGAAGCATTTCCTTTGTCTGTAATTCCCACCAAGAGCATCTTTAGTAAAGTATTTCCAGTACCTCTTGTGTGTTTGTAGCCTTCCTGCAACTGGCCAAGAGCATATGATGATAAATTGATTTGCAATGTGTATGTTAAACGGACAGTCACTGGTCCTGTATATTTTTTGCACAATAAAATGTTAGCAGGGCTGCCATGACTGTGGACTAAATTCTGCTAAATGGCTGCAGCTACTGAACAACAACAGTTTCACTGGGAGTTTTGAAGGAAGAATTTGGAAAGACTAGAGTTGAACAGGCTTCTCCTGATCACATAATAGTGTTTAGCATGTAGAGAAACTTTCCCTGTGCTCAGTCTTTGTTTAATATAAACACAAAAAGGAACAGAAGTGAAGGAAGATTCTGGAAGGCCTTTGCTGCCCACACCAGTGGAGAGGTGGCACTGGCATCTCTGGCACAAACAGACCAGATAGACCAGAGAGTATAAATAGAAACTCTGCTAAAATTCTGACAAATGTCAACCAGACTGCTGTGGTTTAGACTGTGTGCCACTTTGGCATCTCTAGATGATATAAAATAATAGAATACAATAATGCAATACAATAATAATAATAATAATAATAATAATAATAATAATAATAACAATAATAATAATAATAATAGTAATAATAATAATAATAATAATAATAATAATAATAATAATAACAGGTATTATTATTGTTACTGGTTTTGTTATTGTTAGTATTAAAACTAATAACAATAATAACAACAATAAAAATACATAATGTTTTATTATTACAATAAAAACAGATTTAA
>JBBJLS010000109.1:7706217-7717149 GCA_037577275.1 Bryconaethiops microstoma | reverse complement strand
GGATTTTTTTTTCTCATTTTGTCTGTCATAGTTGAGGTTTACCTATGATGAAAATTACAGGCCTCTCTCATCTTTTTCAGTGGGAGAACTTGCACATTTGGTGGCTGACTAAATACTTTTTTGCCCCACTGTGTAAGTATCAGTGAGACAAAAGGATTTTCAGGGTATCAGCTCTTTAAAAGGTTTAGCTTTAGTGTGTAGTAGAACTAAATGTTGGATATTGTTTTTTGGGTCAGTGGATGCTCATTAATGGAGTCAGAGAGGGCATTTCAGCATAGCTTGCTTTCAGATAGGATCCAGATTACTGTGGCCATCTGTTAGATATCATTTCCATCCGTTTAAAGAAGCTGCTCTGAGAAACATCATGTGGAGGAGGAAAGCAAAATGCACTTTGAAGTTGTTCTAAAATTATCAAAAGCCAATTTTGCATGTGAACTTTCACTGTGCTTCACTTTGGCCTACTTTAATTAGTCTTGCACTTGACATCACACATAAAACATAGACCCCGACATCACCAAAGCTTAATTTTTACTTGGTTTGTTCATTTCCATTGAAATTACGATTATCCAGATCATGTACAAACTGCATTACATCTGCCACTATTTTTCCTGGGCCATCTGTTTGCATCAGCTTTCTCTTTAAGTTACAAATAAAGATTTTTTTGAACGACTGCACTTACTTATTAAAAAGTGCAAACAAGTATGCAAAGAACCTGAAATAACCTGGAATAGAAGGGCTTTGTTCAGCTTGGTTGAATGAAAGGCTAATGTCCTATGTTTCTTTATTTTACTTTATTTTGATGTATATGTGGTTTTATTTACAGAATACTATTATGTAACCATTTTCTTCTTTCATAACAAAACCTAAGATCTTTTTTATACTCTGCTATTAAGACTCATAGATGTAAATGACCTCTGTTCTGACTGCATTGTATTTGATCTGATTAAAAAAGCAAAACACACCTCAGAATTCCATTGTGTGTGGTTTTATGTCATTACAAAAGCTGTTTCTGCAACTTAATTTCCATAGACAACATAGATGAGAAAAATGGTACACAACTGCAACTTCTAACTCTGTAGCTTAATAACAATAATAATAATCATCATCATCATCATCATCATCATCATCATCATAACTAACTGATAGATAGTGATAACTAACCCAGATGAATGATTTTACAGTGAACAGTTATCATCAATTACTTCTGTTAAAGGATAGAAAGCTCCGTTTCCGAAACAACACTTTCACACATGCAACTACACTCCACATTCAGCCTTTTCAAAAGGATGTGTGAATTGTCAAAGAATTTCACAAACTGTGCCTCAGGGAGAACCCAGCTGAAGTGAATGTGTGATGGCTTTTCCTCTGTTCAGCACTCTTTCAGCATTTCTCTCTATCTGCTTCTCCTCCTTCCTCTGAACACACTTCAGAGAGCTCAGATGGGAGAGGCATCAAAAACTGTAGAGTGAGGATGTTCAGAGGAAGAGAGTGAAAGGAGTGCTGGATTGGCCTGAGGTAAGCTGCAGTCACACTACAAATGTGCACCTCTACAGTCCTGACCAAGGCTGGACCAGGAAGACTGTGTACTGGGCTTCTGCAGAAATCATTACAGTTCTCACAGAAGGCCAGAGTTACCACAGGCATTCCAGTAAAACCAGTGATCAGAAATACCACAAAAGCAAAGAAACAGAAAGCATAAAGAAACAAATGGAAAAAGTGCAGACCTAGCATTTTATCTGTGTTTACGTTGTGGCAAAATGTAAAAAAAAAAAAAAACATTTGGGAAAAATGTTTTCATTCATTTGTTTATTTGTTCATTGTTTGTTTGTTTATTTGTTTGTTTTAAAGATTATTTTAAATATAGATATGATGTTATAAAACAAAAAAACAAAAATATGCCACAGCACCTTTCCTTATAACACTGATCAACCACTAGCTATCATTATTGTTGTTGTTGTTATTATAGGAATAATAACAATTACTACTACTACTACTACTACTACTACTTATAACAACAACAACAAAACAACAACAACAACAATAATAATAATAATAATAATAATAATAATAATAATAATAATATTATTATTATTATTATTATTATTATTATTATTACATTGTTGGATAATATATATTCCATTTAATCCAACAATATAGTTGTAAAAATCTTGCCCCGTCATGTTTAAGTTGTCAGTCCTCTGACCCTCTGTGACCATTCAGTCATAGCAGGACAGGTTAAATCTCACCCTTACCTTATTCTATACTTCTTATTTCACTGTTTTGTTAGTTGCACAATGTCTCATGTCTGTTGTACTATATGTACACTGTGGAAAATGAGCTTCACTATTTCGTCCCTCTGTATGGGACGTGAGCTGGGGTGGCAGAGATGATAAAGTTCACTTCGACTTGACTTTGACTTTCTGTTACCCCCTTTTGGCTGCCTTCTCCTCCTGCCATCCCATGACTTTGTTTATAACATGTCCTTTCTTGTCAAACCCCTGTTTTTCATTTAAATTCAAGCCCCACCCCTGTCCTGTTCTGCTACTCAGTATGATCACTTGTCTATTTGTAACATCCCCTGATTTGTTGTCTTCCATAACCTCTATTAAGTATGTGGCTCCCTGTTCTGTTTGTTATGTACATTACCATTTTAGTTTTTGCTCATCTTCATTGCCCTGAATGTACTAACATACAGTACTGTGCAAAAGTCTTAGGCACCTGGGAAAATTATACTTATACCTTTTTAGAAAAAGGGAAATCTTGATACTTTTTTACTGCTTTCTTGTTCATTTGAGTTTATTCAAATGTTCATTTGTGTTTTTGCTGGCAGAAAGGAACCCACTGCTGATATAAACAGATTCAAACAATGTTCATAGGCGCCAAAGACTTTTGCACAGTACTGTATTTTAAAATGAGCCATAATAATTGCAGATCTTCAAGCCTTCAAGGTCTCTCCACGTCTACTACTGGATATGAGTACCATAAACAATTTTAAAGCTCAGTAAAGATACAATATATGTCTAAAAGTTACAATGCCAAGTGTCATATAGAAGGCTACAAATCTGTAGAGGGTTGTAACTGAGTTCTCTAGAGTGATGGAGCTCTGTACCATGTTGGTGTGAGCTGGGGTGGCAGTTCAGGTTAAGGTCAAAGCACTAGGTTCTAAGTCAGGTTTAAGTCAGGGAATCAGCCCAAAGCTTCATTATGTCAACAATGACCTTCTGTTTCACTGTGTATTTGTTTAGATGGCTGAAATGATAATAAACACCATCTTGACTTGACTTGAAACAGAAGGTTGACCCCAGACTCTAACAGCTGTAATACTAAGAAATGCTACTTGATTTGATATCACTTATAAAGGAATGCTGAATAATATATCCCTCAATTTATCTCAGTATCTTGGTATTTTGTAGTCCTCTTCTGCTCATTTGTACATCACTTGTTGTAAAATTGGGTTCAAGATGAGAAATACATCAAGACATCTTTTCATACTTGTGGAATTTTTACACCTAGGGCAGCTGGTGGCTTGGTGGTTAGAGAGTTGCCCCTGCAACCAGAAGGTTGTGCGTTTGAATCCCGGCACTGCTAGTTGCACCACTGAGGTACCCTTGAGCAAGATACCATCCCCCACACGCTGCTCCCAGGGTGCTGTGTTCCTGGCTGCCTGCTGCTTCACTTGGTGAATGGGTTAAATGCAAAGGAAGACTTTCATGCTGTTCACACTGTGTGCTGTTGTGTGTTCATGTATGACAAATGGTCACTTTACTTCATTTTGTGTTTCAAGATGGCAGTCCAGTGAAATGAGCGCTCTGGTAAACATTTTGAATTTTTAGGCCAAAGTTCACCAAAGTCAAGTGGGAAGCAAGTGTGAAATGCTATCGGTAACTGATGTCTGTGACCCAAACCCCTTTCGATTAAAATAAAAGCAATTTGGCTGTCAGAAAGCTAGTGTGAGTGGGCCTTCATGCAGTAACGCACTGATGATTATGATGTGCCATGTTTGATGTGTTTATGTCTCTGCGGTGTCATCAGTCTTGCTCCGGTGGCCCTATAGTGGCGGCCGAAGCTCATCTCCTCCGACAGCGGTAGCATTATTATGAGCACGGTTTGTGATCCGTCGACTCATCGGTTTGTCTTGCGTGCATGCAGAGTCGTGATTTCGCCCTATCTCACGCTTGGCTGAAACATGCTTCACACTCTTTCCCTGTCTTATTTTATTGATTTGTCTCAATCAGAGCTAGCGAGAGTGGAGGACTAAATTGGCGACAGGAACTGGAGAGAGAAACCATTCCGTAGCGTTGTTCTGACGACTCCATTGCACATCCAGACTAATGATGTGTCTGTATAATAGCTGTACACTGAGAGATTCGTCTCTCACTACTCACAATATACACTAATTTCCTTTCTCTGAAACACAGAGCAACTTTCAATAAATTGAGGTTTTTGCACTGTATTACATCCCGAAATGGTTTCATTTGTCTTGCTTATTATAATACACGCAAAGGCTTCTTCTCCTCCTCATGCAAGGGTGCGGTAATGAGCTGGTAAAGTAGACTCGAGCTGCCGTAGCGTGACAGTGAGAGGTGGGGCGTGATCTGATATGGCAGCAGGTCAATCAAGCAGGAGAGGAGAGGAACCAGAATGTCCTGCTAGCAGATCAATCAAAGGAATATTTCTGTTCTGAGACATTTTTTTTTATGTCATTTGTACATTATTTTGTGTATTGTTTATCTTCTACACTTCTACACCTCCTGACATTCAATTATGAGTATATACACACAGACACGCACACACACACACACATATAATGTATACACAGTAAACCTTCCAAGAGCATCCACGTATAGTAAAAAACCGCACTGCTGTGATGTGGTAAAAAATGTCTAAAAATGCCTATTTGTATTGTGTAAACCTTAAATATGCCCCCAAATATGCTCCCAAAACACTTTAATTTCATTTTAAACTCATTATCCTTGAAGAATGTAAAGGTAAACCCATGTAAAGGTAAACCCGTATTTGTACTGTACAGTGATCACTGAACTCCCCAGTGCTAGAATGTAAAATAACTCACCCATTATCATCTCGGGATGTGATACATTCCGATTTTCGTTTGCTTTCGAAAAGGCTCAGAATGTCTGATGAGCGGTCTATAGGCAAGTGTTGCACAGTAACTAGAAAAGCAGACTCTAAACTCACACTGGGTAGTCCACTGAAGTTGTCTAGTTGTCCAGTTTATTGTCCAGGAAGCAATAATTGGTGAGTAGGATGAATGAGATGGACTCTTAGCTGGACTCTTAATGTTTAATGCGAAGCTTTTGTTATTCCTCTAAGCTTAAAGCTGAAAGACTATACTTCCATCAAATCCTGACTGCTTGATTTTAAAGCCCAGAGCCATCTCGGCTCTTGAGGGACATGTTTAGGGAGGCTGTTGTGTACTGCGCCTCTGCCAACCTGGAAGAGTACATGGCATCTGTGACTGGCTACGTCAGCAAGTGCACTGCTGAGAACCCAAAACTCTGTCTTCAGGTCAGGTTATACAGAACAGCAAGGGCCAACCTGTCCAGGGCCATCAGAGCAAAAAAGCATGCACATGCTAAGAAAATCCACAGCCATTTCCACACAGTACCAACTACAGGACATCTCCGCCTGCCTGTGTTGGTGAGACCTCCCTTCCAGATGCTCTGAATGACTTTTACAAATGGTTTGAGGCACAGAATGAGATGGCCTGTCTGTGGTTTGTTTGACTATGGCTGATATGAGGAGGACTCTGCTTAAAGGCAACCCACTCAAGGCTGCCGGACCAGACAACATACCTGGACATGTGCTCAGAGGACCAGCTGGTAGATGCTTTCTTCCATATCTGAGTACCTTCAGTTCCTTCATTATGCTTCTAAGCCAGCATCATCATTTCTATGCCGAAGAAAACATCAGTGTTGTGCCTCAGTGACTACCATCCCATCGCAAATCACAGCAATCATCATGAAGTGCTTTGATTGGTTTGTCATGAGACATATAAATTCACAGCTGCCCCCCATATTGGACCCCCTGCAATTTGCATTTTGTCCCAATCATTCAATGGATGATGCCATCACCACCACTCTTTACCTGGCCTTCACCCATCTGAACAAAAATGACACTTAGAATGCTGATCATATACTTCAGTTCAGCATTCAACACTATTATTTCTCAGCATCTGATAGGAAACTGAGACTGCTGGGCCAGAGCACCTCCCTCTGCAACTGGATTCTGGACTTCCTGACATGGAGCCCTCACTCAGTTCGATCGGGAGCAATATCTCCAGTGCCACCATGCAGAGCACAGGGACCCCCTGTGACCCCTCTCCTCCAAAGACTAAGGAGAACACATCCCTCACCAATTGAAGAGCAAATTTCCAAAACTGAGTCTATTTTTAGCTAAGATTAGCTGTCATTGACTCCATGCTGTGTCATGTAATAGGATATAAATATTAAACTTGTACATAATTTTGTGACATTGAATATCGATTTATTTAAAAATTGTTTTCATTATATTTTTTAAACAAATTTGCCCATACTAAAATGTTAAGGAGTTGCACTTTAGAAACAGGCATTGAAAAATGACAAATAACTGTAAAATTTCAAATAAAAATGTTTTGTCTTGTAAGAATTGCTTTCCAATAGGTAAAACAAAAAAAATGCTTTTCCAAAAAAATGCTTTTGGAGTGAGTTTTGGAATTTGCTCTTCAGTTCTCACAACAATCTACAGAGGAACTATAGAGAGCATTTTCTGTAGTTGTATCCTGGAAATATGAATATGAAAACTGTGCCGCAAAAGACTGCAAGACCCTACAGGGGATAGTAAGGACTACTAAGAAGATCATGAAGTTCTATCTCCCCTCTGTTGCAGATATTTACACCACACACTGCATCCAGAAAGCCCCCAGCACTGTGGATGACCCCACACACCCCTCCCACACCCTCGTTTCCCTCCATCCATCTGGCAGAAGGTTTTGCAGCATCCAGACCTTCACTATCAGGATGGAGAATGGCTTCTATCCCCAGGCCTTCAGACTCTTAAATCAGAACTGAAACACAAACTACCTAACACAAACACATACACACACACACACACACACACTGCGTACGCACAATAAACTGTTCTGCCATAAACAAAGAAAACTTACTCCACAACAGCAATTGTAAATACCCTCTGATTTTGTTGCTGCTACTTGATATTTTCTAGTTATTTATTCTTTTGCATTTTTTTCATAACTTCATTAGTCCTGTCCTTGTATACTCTTGTGATGCTCTGTTTTTTTTTCTTCTTTGTGTTGAACTATGATCCCAGAGGTACATTGTTTCATTTCACTGTACTGTGTATATGGCTAAAATGACAAACACCTATTTGACTTGACTTGAAATGGAATTCTCCTGGTATCTGCCAACCACAGATTCATCTGATTGCCAGATAAAGAAGTTTGATTCACCACTCCAAAAAACACATTTCTACTTGAGTTCAGGGGCATCATGCTTAACACCAGTCCAGTCACGACTGGGCATTGCCTTTTGTGATCTTAGGCTTGTGTGTCCAGCTGCTTGGCCATTAAACCTCATTTCATTATGCTTGCTCTCTTTGCATTTTAAATTGATTCATTTTCCTTTCCTTGTTATTTGTTGTTATCAGTAACTGAAATAAAATATTATTACTAATCACTTCCCCTCTTTCATGAATTAACAGTTACACCCTTGTCCTCAGATCACGTGGCACCTTATAGGTGTATAGAGCATGACAAATACACACCTCCACTTCAGTCTGTCCTGTGGCAGCTGCAGAGAGTGTCATCAGCTCCTGGTGAATTTGAGCTGGAGAAGCTGGGCTGGAGATACGATCCACAGGCTGCAGGCGAGGGGGGCGTGCGACAGTCACTCTTCATTACGGCGAGTGACACTGTTATAAAGAGCTCAATATTATCGAGCAGCTCTGTCTCACTCCAGCACAATCTCTGGCTGATCATATGCGTCTAAATCATCCACGTAGACAGTTTTCAGGAAATTGTTTTCTCTTTTTTTCATGGCCCTTCACTCAATAGCGGGATAAACAGCAGAGCTCAAAAAAAAAAGAAGCTTGCATTCGAAAAACAACGGCTTGAAAAGCATTGATCTGCCCGCGCCTGCTCCGGTCCGTTCAGCTAATCAGCCAGCCGTGAAGCATGTAAAACTGAAGCCTATTGTTGTACGTTCTGACCTCCTTCCATTCACCTTTTACTTCCCTTCTCCTCTCTCCCTGCCGACAGCACATAAAGCCTCAGCAGGAACTCTCTCCATCTAAATGGAGCTGAAATAGCCACAGTTAAGTGCTTTTCAGTCCCCAGTAGCCTAATATGCCACAACTGGGGGCATGCTTATGATTGAGTCATAGCTTATTAATTGTCATTTATGAATGCTATGCTGCTAACAGTGTCCCTCCTATCCTGAAGTTTGGCCTTCTCTGCCTGTGCTAATGGCGTTTTTAGTGCCTGCTGCATTATGGGCATTAGATGTTCTGCACATTGGTGCCTATTGTATGAACTGTAGAGAAAAATCTTCACCATAGGACACACACAAACAAAGGGAAGGGACTAGGGGAGCTATTAACCCATAGAACTTGCCATTTACTGGCATTAACAGATGCATGTTATGACCTTACATTCTTTATTTATCACTTGTAGAAAACTGAAACTGTTTTCTATTTTCATCTCTTTAGTATTGTTCAACATGTAAACACTTTGCCAATAATAAAATGCCAAAAGGTTTCAGTAGTTTTGCACAATCATGGTGCTTTGTTAATCAGTTTGTGCTTATATAAGTGGTGGGTGGCTAAAACTTTTTGTCTTGAAGACCACTCCAAGACAAAAGTTTTGAGAAACAGATACATTAATGTGTTTAAGGACAAAACACACATGTATTTTAGAGCTGAACCTTTAAGGTTAACCATTTTTGCATTTAATTGATAAACGCACGTAAGTATGTCTTTAAGAGTAAAACACCCATACATTTAAGCACCAATACATTTTTAGGGTTAATTACTGTAATATATGGAGCAAGACTTTAGATGGAGTTTGCCCCTCAGCTTTTTGATGAGTAATTATGGAGTTTAAAACTATGTTTGGCCAAAACCAAATTTTCTATTTATCTCGGATGTAGGCAGCCAGTCAACAAATATTTGAGATTACCACTCCTGCTCCTAGGGTGGTTTGCGGTCCTTTTGTGTAAAACTGTCACACACGCCTGACCACGTGATGTCAATCGGCACTGGAAATGACTCGCGCCAGGTATAAACAGGATGTAGGTAGGTGTCTGCACACAGACATTGAAGTTCATGTTTCAAACAGCCCATGTCGTCTCTCATCGGTACCGTGAGTACTCCAGGTTCATTCGAGCCATCTTCATATACCTTGTGTGTGTGTGTGTGTGTGTGTGTGTGTGTGTGTGTGAGAGAGAATGAGGATTCCTTGGTTGGAATTTCTACTTCTTTGTGGGAGCATTCTCAGATTAAATCGCGTGTCTTACCAGCTCCTTCGTGTCTATCCCCGTTTGGGCTCTTCCACCACACTACAACTGGGCTACTCTAAGTCATTGTACCCATTGTACTCAACCCGTCACTCTTATGCACGAAGACCACTCCAAGACCATTCAATTCTACAGCACCCAACTTACCTCCACACCCATCATCCTGGGGCACCTCTGGCTATCCAAACACGACCTACTGATCTCCTGGAACCACCACAAGATCCTTCAGTGGGGCCCGACTTGTCAGGAGCTCTGCCTTCCTCTTAAGGCTGAGACATGCTCAGGAGAGTATGAGGCCCTCAACGTCGACTTGGAGGCCATTCCCGTCCCAAATCACGACCTGGCGGGAGTGTTCAGCAAGTGGAAGGCCACCAAGCTTCCATCTCATCATCCCTACGATCTAGCCATCGACCTCCAGCCAGGCTGTCTCTACCACCTCTCCACGGGGGAACAACGTGCTATGGAGCGCACCCACTCTCTTCTACAACGTGCCTTTTGGTGGCCTACTATGGTCGTCGACACCAGGGAGTTGGCCCAAGCCTGTGATGTGTGTGCCCGCACCAGAACCCCTAACCAAGCCACCCCAGGAGACCATCAACCTCTGCCAGTTCCACACCGTCCTTGGTCCCACGTTGCAGTGGATTTTGTCACTGGTATCCCCACATCACGAGGCAAAGACACCATCCTCACCATTGTGGACCGTTTCTCTAAGTCTGTTCACCTGGTGGCTCTGACCGGACTCCCCTCTGCCAAGGAAACCGCAGAACTCATCATCGAGCATGTAGTCCGTTTGCATGGGTTTCCCTGGGACATCGTCTCGGACAGAGGGCCCCAGTTCACGGCGAAGTTCTGGAAGGCCTTCTGCCGTCTGATCAATGCTCCCACCAGCCTTTCATTTTGTTACTATCCCCAGACTAATAGTCAGACGAAGCGGACCAACCAACAACTGCAGCGCTTTCTCCGTTGCTTCGTCGCCAACCAACAGTGCTCCTGAGTTGACTACCTCATTTGGGCTGAGCTGTCCCACAACACTCTCACCTCCTCGACCACCCGCCTCAGTCCTTTCGAGGTCTGTTATGGATTCCAGCCTCCGGTGTTCGAACATCAAGAGCCGGAGGTAGACGTCCCGTCAGCCCAACAGTTGGTCCGCCGGTGCTGACAGCTCTGGTCCTTGGCCCGGGATTCCATCCTCAAGACCAACGCCCGCTATACCAAGCAACATCGCTGTCAGCACCCTCCGGAACGGTTGTTCCACGTCGGTGACAGGGTTTACCTCTCTACCAGGAACATTCACCTACGCACTGAATCTAAGAAACTTTCACCCCGATTCATCGGCCCCTTCAAGATCATTAAACGGATTAGCCCTATCACCTTTCAGCTCCAGCTGCCTACCTCCCTCAGGATC
>JBBJLS010000109.1:7701217-7703717 GCA_037577275.1 Bryconaethiops microstoma | reverse complement strand
GTGAGAGCATATGTGCACCCTGTAAGCACACATCCAGATATGTTGTCTGGTCCAGTGACCTTCTGTGGGTTGACTCTATGCAGAGTCCTCCTCACATCAGCAATGGATCAGAGCATGAGGCCATTGGGGGGTGGGATGGTCTTCCTTGCTGCCAAGCCACATGCCTTGTGTGTAGGGATGGCAGAGCCAGATGATGTTCCATGGTGCAGCGGAGGGAGCGAGGCTGGTCGAGCTGTCGTAAGTTGCTATCTAAACATGTCCCAGTGTGCCTCAGTCCTGAAGAGCAAAGATGGCTCCTGGCAGCTAGATTTTCATTTGCTTTCAAACAGGCTTGGCATGTCTGACAAGCAGTCAGTCGGCTGGGATCAGCTTTACTGAGATGTGGTCAGAGTAGCTGAGGTGAGGGCGGGGCTCAGTGCGGTATGTGCCAGTGATGTTTGTGTAAACACAGCATACATAAAACAGCCAGCGTTAATGTAAACAATCAAGCCCCCACTGTAAGTTGATGCTTCTGTCACAGCAAAACATTTGCATGTTAGTAATTTGGGTAGCCATGTCCAGAACACTATTGCTGAGCCATATCTCTGTAAATAAAAAACACAACAGCCTGAGGACCTTGAACTGACAGCAAGCCCAGGTCACAGAGATTGTCCACAGAGTACCATCAAAAGTATTTTTTTCATATAAAATGCATTTTAAATCCGTTTTGGATCCATTCACTGAGTAACTTGTCAGTTGTCTACATTTAAATGTTTTGATGGTTTGATACCCATAAAAGCATTAAATAGCTGACATGCAACACAGACCACAGAGGTGAGGGTCAGGGGCTAATTTAATTCTTTAAAAAATGCTCTGTAGAATGAGTTTGGTACTTTCTAAATGCTTCAGAATTAAGATCATGCTGTGGCAAGTTTTTCCAATTATCTACAAGTGGAAATGTCTGTGGGACAAGTTTTCCGGGGTGGGAGTTTCTTTGTTATTTCATTATAAGAATCTATGTCAAAATAAATGAAGCCGACCAAAAAATCTATGCATGGAGCGCCCTTCGGAGAATTGGTTTGTGCAGTAATTAGAACAGCTTCCATCATGTGAATATTCCTATGGCCTCCTCCCGTGCTCACCTCTCCTCAGCTTTGACCTTGGGCTAAAAAAAGCTACATTTAAAGAAGACAAGTTAGGTGCCATTTTGTTCTACAACTTTTTGTCTTTTATTCCTCTAGCAATAGCTCTGCAAATAGTAATTGCATCCACAGCCTTTATTTTTAGCTGCTTCTGCTCTTCTGTGTTCCTAATGCAAATACATGCTGTCATCAGAAAGATAAAAAAAAAAACCTGAAATCACTTTAAATCTAGTCAAAATATCTAATATACCTGGCTGTCTTGCTGTTAACATTTCTCCCAATCCATTCTTTTATTTCCTTTTTTTGTGTCTTTACCGTAAGCTCTTGTTTACTTTCTTCTGCTGCCGCTTGTTCCTTCTTTTGTATCTGTCCTCTTGTATTTCCTGCCATATTCCTCTGCCATATGTCCTTTTTTCCTTTTTGGTTCCCTTACTCCCCCCTGCTCTGGCTTTTTGTTAGACCCTTCACATGGTCTTAGTTTGTTTTTAAAATCTGCATTTTGTTCATGTTGTGTGTGATTTTGTTCTGTGTTGCACAGTCTTCATGGTTTCTTCAGCAGCCTGATTTACCAGTTTCCTCCAGGTCCTTTTTTCTAGGAAATGTTGTTTTGTACTTGTTTTTCTCTGTTTTCTAGTTGTTCAAGCTAAGTTTTGGTTCTTTTAGTTTTTTGATTAGCTTTCATTTTCCTTTTTTCCCACAGCGATCTGTCTGCACTTCTGTGCTCCATGCATCTTGACCTCAATGCCGTCAACATGGAATAAAAATAACCCGCAACTGTGTTTTGCCTCTGCGTTCCATTTGGTACGTGTGACATTTTTACTTGATTTATACACTTCTATGTGGTCTTATTCAATTGGTAAACAGTTCTAAAAGAAAAAGAAATTCAACCAAATTAATCTACATTATATCCCAAAATAAACAAAAAGAGAAAATGCACAGCATGAAAGTTAAATCGAAGTCGCGGTTCAGAGTCGTGGATTTTTTCTTAGAACCAAACTAATAATTATTGGCAGAAACCCCCGCAAATTCACGGAAACTGAATTTTTTTTTGGCAGTATATAATTTTTCATGCATTTTAGTGCTAAATTATTAAGAAAAATATAATTTAGTAATTTTGTAACATATTGTAAATTAGGCTAAATTTCTATATAAAATATAACTGTATACATTTTTAGTACTACCCAGAGAACACAAAGCAACCATATATTGGCTGCTGCCCTGTGACGCATCGCTGACAGATGCAGTTCAGGATTCCTGCATTATAACAGGATTCCTGTTTCGCTGAGTGTTCACTGAGCGTTCGCTGAGTGTTCTTGTGTTTGTTGTTTTGTTCTTCTTAAAGTCCTGTTTTTTATTACTGTAAATTAAATTAAATTATT
>JBBJLS010000109.1:7688787-7701117 GCA_037577275.1 Bryconaethiops microstoma | reverse complement strand
AGGCACACATATGATGCAATTGCATCTGAACTTGAGGATATTTTTTCCCAGTATGGATTAACTGCTGAAAAGGTGACAGCATGTGTGACAGACAATGGCAGCAACTTTGCTAAACCTTTTAAGGAATACCAACAAGTCGAATCTACGGAGGATGAAGAGGAGGTGGAGGAGGATGATGGGGAAGTGGCCTTCACAGACCTCCACAGCATTCTCACTGGAGGATACGATGAGGATGCCCAGCAAAGGGACGTGTGTGCTGCCTGCACATTACAGATGTGCAGCTCACACACTTAACCTCATTGCCACCAATGAGATTGATAAAAGGTTGGCACCAAACCAAGAATCCAGGGCCGTTTACCGCAGTTCCACAGCTAAGTGTTCAGCGCTATGGACCAAAGCTAGCCGGTCCACAGTTGCATCTGAGTGCCTAGAAAAGATCAGTGAAAGGAAGTTGATTGTGCCCTTGGTAACCCGATGGAACTCATTCTATGACGCATATGTTCAGATCATAGAAATGCAACTAACTGACATTAACAATCTACGCACGCAGCTTCAGGTCAAATCTATGCATGACAGGGATTACCAGTTTCTGAAGGAATACTGCTCCATTCTGAAGCCTTTCAGCATTGCACTGGACATCCTACAGGGTAAGGAAACTTGTTTTTATGGGACACTTCAACCAACGCTTGAAGTTCTAATGGCCAAAGCTTTAGCAATGCAAAATGGACTTTCACAAATGACCACTGGGTTGCCTGAAATAATTGTCGGAGCGATTAAAACTCGCCTTGCCACAACAATTGACTCCATGGAAGCCCTACTGGCCAACGTCTCGATGCCCAAGTTTAAACTGTGCTAGGTAAAAGAGGAAACCAGGAGAGATCACATAAAGTACTGCTCTCTAACAGTAGAAGAGCCTGCAACCCCAATGATTGATGCTTGTCAACCTGCTGTAGTCACCTCCTGTGAGGATGACTTCTTTTCATTTGATGAACAGCCCAATGCCATGGCTGATGCACCTATGTCAGTGGAAACAGAGGTAACATCTTATTTTAATTCTGATCCAGTAATGGAAAGCCTGCATGAGTTTCCAAGAATCAAAAAAATTGCGCTACGCTATAATGCACCAACACCATCCAGTGCACCGGTGGAAAGACTTTTCAGTCTTGGGAGTCTGGTACTCACCCCAAGACCCAACCGTCTTGGTGATGGACGCTTTCAGCACCTTATTCTGATGCGCTTCAACAGATTTTTCAGTCAAGGGGGTATAATGGAATAGGCTAGCCCCCACCATGGCCGTAAACACAGCCTTGATTTTCCTTTACTTTCAGCTGCACATTACGTGTGTTTTATTTTTGGCAGGAAACAGAACTTTTTTTATTCAATTTTCCTGTAGGCCATATCTGACTTTTTTTTTTAGTTTGATTATTGAACCATATTTGCTGTGAGGCCTTGTGGACCCAAACACCTTAATTACAGTTTTGTATTTCTATAACATTTTATTTTCATTTTTTTTTCTTTTATGACTTCCCATTTTACTTGATCTTTTTTTTTTACTTAAATGCCTAAGCCATATTTCCTGTTAGGCCTTGTAGGCCCAAGTACTTTAATTTCTTTTTTGTGTTCTTGAAAAGTGTGTCTAGTTCTATAATTTCATAGAGTCATGCCTTGTTGTTGCAGCCTAAGTGGATTGATTTAGTCTTTTTAGAGGCATGTAGGGCTCTATTTGATCTGTTTTCTTTCTAAGCAGTTAGGCTGTGTTTAGTCTATATGTTCATTTCTATGGACTGAAATGACTGAGGTTGAGGGGTTGGTCCACTAATTGCACTTTATACTGAGAAAGCAGAAGCTATGTTCATCATGCTCACTTTGTGCATGACAACGCAAAAAAAAATCTGCATCTTGAGTTTACATATAGTCCTGTTGTGTCTAATATGAATATACCCAAGCTATTTACAGATATTGCCAGATAACCACTTTACCTCTACCATACTTTTAACGGACTCATTTGTGTGATTCTGGTTGTCATCATTTCTTGCATTGTCTTAAGTCTTCACTTTGCCAATTATAAATTATAAATTGTTAGTATCCTGGAAAGGCCACAGTCTACATCATATCGCTCTCTATTGTAAAATGCTCTGCAGAACAATTGTCATTTTAGAATGTTATCCTTCTGTAGTTATGTTGGTGAAAGTAACTCAAAAGTAATACAGGAGTCATGTAACGTATTACATTTCTGAGACAGTAATATTGAAAGGTAAGGGATTACTTTTAAATGACAGTAACAAGTAATCTGTAATGTATTACAGTTTGGAAGTAACTTGCACATGGTAATTAATGATTTTGAGGTTTACAGCATAGCAGATTTAGTCCAATTCATATTTATTATGGAGAACACAACATGGCAACCGAAAAGCAGACACGGGCAGGCAGTGGCTAGGCTAAATGACGCTAAGCTCATTCTGTTTCTTTGCAGTCATGGTCCACGGCAGACGGCTGGGGTGTCTTTGATGTGGAGAGGCGAAAATCAATTCAACACAAAGGGGAAGCTAATGAACTTGTTTGGAGCTTAATTTTAAATGGTGGAGGCCAGTGGCAGATAATTCACAAAGGCAGGTAGGCCCTGTCAAACACAACATGTGGGGTGAAGTGGAACAGAAAAGCTCTCGAGAAATGTCTTTCCAAGAGCCATAGCCAACTCCATGCTGAAAGAAATAATTATATGGTGTAAATTAGATCTGGGTGTGTGGGGAGTATGTCTTTTCAATTCTAATTCCTTTGTGTGGATGAGTTTATGTATTTACAGCCACTATTTAGGACTTTGCTGTAAAGATATGCATTTGGTTTGACACACTCTTGCAACAAGTTAACTTTGACACGTACCACCTACCTAAACATTGTAGACTAGGTATACCCCTTCATGGCAGTAGTATTCCCTAGTGACAATGGCCATTTTTAGAAGGACAGTGTGCCCTTTCAGAAGGACTATACTGCAAAACTATTCAGGAATGGTTTGAGGAACATAACAAAGAGTTCAATGTGTAGATTTGACCTCCAAATTCTCTTGATCTCAATCTGTGGGATGTTCTGGACAAATCAGTTCGATCCATCGAGGCTCCACCTCACAAATTACAGGATGCTAATGTCTTGGTGCCAGACACCATGGAACACCTTCAGAGATCTTGTGTAATCCATGTTTTGATGAGTCATAGCTGTTTTAGGGCACAAGGGGGGCCTACACAACATCAGACAGGTGGTTTTGACATTATGCTATTTGGAAGCACACAGAAAAGTAAGACATGCTGCATTTCTGTTTTTAGAGTAAAATCAGGATTGGTTGTTGTGATCTAGTATAGTATATTGGCTAGTATATATCTAGTATATTGGCTGTTGTGACCTAAAGAACTGTGGGGGGAAAATGTACTAGTTTACCAGTTTTCAGTGCCTTTTCACATTTATACTCATGTAGAGTCTTTCACATTTATCTTTGTATCTTGATAAGAAATGGCTCTGCGCTTACTGTAAGGTCATGACTCTCCCGGCGAAGGGTAGCATGATTAGAATAGCATCAACTTCCAAAAGGTGTGAAACTCTCTGGACCAGCGAGATCATGAGCAACTTATGATAATTGAGAAGAGTTACCGTCAGCCTAGCTCTTGCTTCTTTGAAACAGTATGTGATGTTTTGGTGTAAGCATGTTCCATAGGATGTACACACATAGACACATGAGTTAAACTTGAATGACCCCGGAGCAGAAACCGATACCATTACATTATCCTTGAAGGTGATAATAAAAACCCATGTAACCTGTGTTGAAGCAGCACTCTCTGACCAGCATGCTGGGAAATATACCTGCTCTACTTGTCTGCAAATATAATAAACTTTCTCTGATCTTGAGTCTTGAACCTGTGGAACACAATTTATTTATCAACAACATAATTTGGCATCATGAACAGGATTCCTCGAGTGTCCAGCTTATGTGGGACATTTGCAGTTAGCATGCTAGTTGGCAAATGTTAGCTCTACTGAACCCGAACTAAAGGCCCCTATGAAATATTATAGTTGGATAATAATGTATACATGTTTATATTACAATATTTATGTTTAAGGTATGTAAGTATTGTGTAACCTTTGTTATTTATCTGAAAAATAAATAAAAAAAATAAATTGAAAAAGTGGTGCACATGGACAATAAACTTGGCTGGTCAAAGAACTCTCTGACAACCTACAAGAGAGCAATATCTTAATTATGTGCCATAGTCTAATCATATACAACATCACTATTAATGTTACTACTTATATCACTATTTATGTCACTACTTATGCAATAGTCTTATCATGTACAATATCAGTACTTTTGTCACTGTAACAGACTTGGTAAGTAGTACAACTGTAAACCACTATTTTGTGTTACCTAGTAAACTACTTCAGCAGTCATTTTATTAATCTATAGGATTCAGATCCACCTCTCTTTCTGCCCACAGCATTTTGTGTTTATAGCATAGTATGCTTAGTACAGCGTATTTTTAGAGTATTTTCTGGTATATAATATTGTATATTGTTCTTGTCTTGTCTCTGTATGTCTGTGCAGTTATAGCATAAGCAATTTCCTCTGGGATCAATAATGTTTTCTGATTCTGATATAGGGTTTCTGGCAGCCTCTCTAGTTTTCTAATGAGCGATTCTGATTTTATGTAAGAGGATTATTTTGATTTGAAGGAATATGATGACTTTGTGAACACAGTGCTACTGGTAGGAAGTGCTGATTTGGGTAGAAGGACCCTTATTGTCTTCTCAACCGTCCTTCCAAATTGTGGGGCCCAAGATCTGAGACATAACAGACAGCAAACAGCTCGTCCTCTATTTTTCCCTTATAGAAAATACTGGTGATACACCTGGGATGTTTGCAAGAATTATAGGCTTTCTTGGCCAGGTAGATGAAGCTGGGGATCCAGGTAAGGTGATGCGAACACCAAAGAGAGCTTTTGACTTTCTATGTGTCATGCTGCCTCAGGGAAGGAGGACACAAATGCAGGAGTAAACTCAAATCAAGGTAGCTTTTAATAACACAAAGCACATAAACAGACATGTAAGGAAATAAGCACTCTTGGTTTCTTTTGGCTTGAGGTAACTGCTCTGTCAGAGGGAGGGTCCTCCCATGCGACTGAACAAGTCCCAGTGAAGTTCATGCTCTCCATTGGGAGCCTAGGGAAATATTAGAGTTCAGACGCTCCAACCCTTGCTGGAGCTAAACGTGGGGAATCCCAGCCTGGAGGCGCTTCTGCCAAGCTGGGTGAGTACACTAGAAAGCATCAGAGAGTAGTCCACACTTAAACCGGAACATGAGAGGAGCCTGAGGTGCATGCTGGACTGCTGGACTGCTGGACCAACACACCAACCAATCAGAATCACAAGACACTAATCACATACTTAACTAATGAGGGGAGACACCAGGAAACACAAGGGAACCCTGATGACATCAGTCTGAGGAGAACACGAGGGCTGGACGTAAAACAGGTGTACCACCTAGCAACACGCCAAACTAAAACAAACCTCCACGTGGACGGGGAGGCATGACAGGAAACCTCCAGCTTAGTAGGATGGTGAACGCGAATGCTGGAGGTGTGGCGGAGGTGGCGCAGGTTTGACACTAAGCAGTTGAACTATTGATATACAGTGGAGAATGATCACCGCGAGTTCTCTTAAAGTCAGCTGTCACCTATTTTGTTTTATCAACATTAATTAATTAATTGTTGGCTGTGCACCAGTCAGCATCCTGTGTCACCCCCTTCCTGTATGCTGACTTGTCATGGTCACTTATGAACCCCACCACTGAATACTGTCAGCAAATTTGATAATATGATTTGATCGATGCTTTGCAACAGAGTCATGAATCAACAAAGGGCAGTCATCCAAGGCTTCTGGTTAGCTCATGTCATGTGGTAATGGTCTTGACAAGTTGCATTACAGGTAACTTGCATGAAACTAACAAAAGCATCATCTTTTTCAGATGTATTACAGCTCTGCCATTATGGAGCATACATGCCACAAACAATTTAACACACCATACATGGAAGGCTATATACTGCTCCATCATCAGCTACTCAGCCACACTGGACAAAGCTTAATAGTTTCTGCAAAGTATTTTGGGATATTATAATGTGCTATAATGATAAGCTCATGTGTATGATGGTCTTGAAAGAAATCACATGTCCTATGCTAATGTAAGCAATCACTGATGCTGTATATTCTTCAAAATCAGTCATCACATTTATCAGCCTCCCTGAACATGTTCTAGTCTGTTTGCTTAAAATAAAGTGCTTAGTGGCCACCTCAACCCAGGTTCTCTGAGTTGCAGTCCAAACGGCTTGAGTGGGTGCAGTGTGTTGGCTTATATATGCATGGCGCAATAATCCAATGTGTTTACCCCATGAGTCACAAAATCGATGTGCTTGTGCAGTAGAATTAAAACAGTGCTGTGTTAGATTTGCAAGTCCCCGATGACAATAAAAAATTTATCTAGTTTTTCAGTCGGTAGGTTATCGATAACCCCACTGAGTTCATTCAGTGCTTCCCTCACATTTGCACTCAGTGAAATGTACACCCTGAACTCAGTTTTCCAATATCCAGCAGGGTTTCGCACATTCACCAGTGTTTTAGATGTTGTTCTCGGGAAAACCTGTTTCAGAAAACTAAATAGAAATGACAGCGCCACCATTTTTGTTGGTAAAGTGAAAGTGATCATTATGTCATACGCGAACACACCACAGCACACAGTGTGAACAGCACAAAATTCTTCCTCTGCATTTAACTCATTCACCAAGTGAAGCAGGGGGCAGCCAGGAACACGGCGCCCGGAGAGCAGTGTGTGGGGACGGCATCTTGCTCAGGGTACCTCAGAGGTGCCACTAGCAGTTTTGGGAATCAAACTCACAACTTCCTGATTGCAGGGCGAACGTCCTAACCACTAGGCTACCATCCGCCCCTGAAGAAATGGCTATGGTATATGCATGCTATGAACAATTAAACAGTCATGGACCAAATTATGGCTCATGAGTGAGGCAAAAAAAAACCTGGAGATTAATGCAATCAAATGTTTTTTCTTAGAACTTTTGTGCCAGTTTTCATGTTTGATTTCTCTGGAAATTTTGACACAATTTCGGGGGCGAAGTTAATGTTTTCAAATTCAAAATATGAAGATACAAAATTTTGTTCTGAAATATTGGTTGATGTTATGACGATATGATCTCATGATGTCCATTCAATGGGCAGAAACAGAAGTTTGCTTGCAGGTAATATGTGGGAAGCAACATTCTTTTTTCAACTACTTAACAACTTCTTAATTCAAATTAAACAGTGATAATATACCTCAACAAAAGCATATCTTCTATTGGAACACATAGGGACAATTTCCAAAATGCCATCCACTTTCCCATAGAGAAAAATGACCTAGATCCAGGGCTCATCTGCATGATAATAGCAAACTACTACCTGACATCCCATCCACACAAGTTATGCTCATTCTCACTTGCACTGCTTTTAAATCAACCCAGCTTGAGTAGCTCGACTGCAGCCTGCGAACAGAAAAGGCACGCATAAACAGGACCCACATACAGGATACTACATCTTCCTACTTTATTCAGATGTTTGCAGCATGGCCTCAGTCATTCTGTAGTTCAGCAATGCCCCACTGCTTGTAAACTAAATCTCTGCAAGTCAAACCTCAGTCAGAAGAGAAGTGCAGAAGAAATGGGAAGAAAAAAATGAACTTGATGAAGGCAAACGGGGGAAACATTAAGATTGAAGAAAGCCTAAGCTCTTTAACTCCGCTGCTTTGCATATAAATGAGAGATTATGGAGAAACTATATCTTACTGGCCCGTTGGAATACATATGCCTAATTACAATATATTGAGAAAAGTATGCGAGTGTAATTTGCACAAAGACGATTAGGTGTGCAGAGCAAGGTCAGGCTTTTTCCTGCCTTGTATTCTGCATAGAAAGACACAGTGGCTAGGAGAAAATGAAGACTGCACTGCTGTCCAGGAGGAATATCTTTTTCCCCACTGCTGTACACAGCAAATTTATTTGAATTCTTTTTTTTCAGGTCCACAGTTTAAAGACTTTTTTCTGCACTTTTCTTGTCATATGTGAGCTGTACCTAGACTTACCTTATTCCTTAATATGGGCTGCATGGTGGCGTAGTGAGTTTGGTTCCTGGTTGGGGGTCCTCTCCGTTTTGCATGTTCTTCCTGCACAGGTGTCCACCAGGTACTCTGGTTTCATCCTACAGTCCAAATACATGCAGGTTAGGCAAATTGTCCCTAGGAGTACGCATGTGTGTTTGTGAGTGCGTTTGTCTGTGTCTCTGCCCTGTGATGGACTGGCAACCAAGATTTCTCCACCTTTTACCCTATAATGACTTGGATAGGCCCCGGCACCCCTTGTAACCCTGGTTAAGATAAGTACTTTAAATGAGAGATGGATGGCTGATGCTGTATATGAAAATGTCCTCTATTCTGAGTAGTTGCCTTCTATTGCTTCACTCAAAAAGCAGTTTGATCTAGAAAAACTCATTATAAAACCATTCTGAATGGGTGGCGCTAAACTGCTGAAGACTCAATACATGGATATGGGATGATGATGGAACCCACAATGAGCCTGAAATGAATATTCCATTTACCTATGCTGCAGATTATTGCATATACTATGTGTGGAACTAGGCAAATGATAACAAAGACGTATGTGACAAAGTTTGCACTGTGCATCCTTACACATATACATCGGATCCTAACAGCTTATTCTAATGGCTAACATTTGTATAAGTCGCGTTCATGCCTCGTGTCTCTGTCTAAATGCTAAGGCCGCTGGCACCATTAAAGGAAGTTTCTCAGTGATATGTCTTTTGAGGCCCTAAAACAAGTTTACACAGGGTTTTAAAAGGGAGAGGAAAACTGATGCAAAACCAGCCTCTGTGAGTTGCTCAAACTGTAGTGAAGCCAGTGGAATATCCGTTTCTCATATGTCCACCCACCTTTTGTGTTTTCCATACACAAGGCACATAAACCGCATATTAAGGCTTGTGTAAATGTCTACATTTCTATTTTATATTTTTATAAATGTATACAGTTTAACATTAACATATAATATTTTCTTATTCATGTCAGCATTGAAGGTTACATTTTAGATTATATCAAAGTGTTTTTAGTATTTCCTGAAATACATTTTGAAATAAAACATGATGTATTTGAACTGTATTCCATATCTAAAATGTATGCTCCTGAGAAATATCCAAGGAAAAGAGCAAATATATGGCTCTATATTCAAATTGTTCTATAAAACATGTCTGGAGGTAATAAAGGTCACTAAATAATGTGTTAGAAATTGAATGTCATTTAAATGAATGTCTTTGTATATATGGTGAGGCACCACTATTACTGGATAAAATACTATTGACTTATAATAAACATGTTATTGCAGTCCAATAACATTTAAAGTAACATTACATCCATTTTTTTATCTGATCCCCTTTATCCTTAACCAGAGTCACAGAGCTAAAAAGAGAAACGCCCTGGATGAGGGCCTGGACAGTGCATTGCAGGGCAGACAAGCAATTAAGCATCTTCAATTCACCTGACATGCATGTCTTTGGACTGTAGGAGGAAATCGGAGTATCCAGCAGAAACCCACACAGACAGGGAGAACATTTCAAATGTAATAAAAATCTTTTTTGGACCATTCCTTTCGGTCCATTCATCTTGAAATTTTGATGCAGTGTATGAAAGATTAAATCTGTAGTTAGTATCTTGTTACGAGGTTATTGTACCTTTTTTGCCCAATTTGTCTTTAAAATGATCCCGAATCTTAGCCGGTGAAAGCAAAAATTGCTCCATTTTTTATTCCCTACCCTGACCCTGTATGCATTTTCTTGATAGTATAAGTAGAAAGTGGTGACAGCGCTCGGTGGTGTGTATGTCACTCTGGGTGGAGAGGTGAGTCGGGCTGCTGAGCATTCAGCTTTTTATTTTTCACTCTCCTCTCCCTGGAGATCTGCGGCTCAAGGACAGCTCAGGTGAGTGTATTTTACAAATGCAAGAGGTAATACACCAACCACCTACCACAAACAGCAGCACACACATTTTTTACCCTTGGCATTTCCATCTGTGCAGGTTTGCTACGCTGCTGATTTAATGAGTAAAACCTCCGCAAACAGGCTGAGTAATTTACAGACAACAAAAACTGCCCATGCTCCGCCCACAGACTGGACTGTTTTTTTTTTTTTCAGCATGATAGTAAATCCTGTGTTGCTACTTCCAACCAGCCTGTTTCAATTAGCTTCAACAGAATGGACAGCTTGGTAGCATTTTAAACTCAACAAGATGTAGCAACTTCAATATGAATTCGTCAAGCTGAATAACATGTTTCCGTAAAGCCTGTGCAACCCTGCAACAGTTTCTAGGAAAAATATCCATTTATGGGCTGTGCACCAATGTATCAATCCAAACAACGTTCCCACAGCATGCAGTACTGCAATGTTAATTTGGGCCTGAAGTACAAAAATGCTGTTTAGTAATAGTTTTTACTCTCATGAGGCCACATTTATTTACTTACCTTAATCCTGACATCTGGGATGGTGTAAATGCATTTCGCTTGTGCAAAGCAGCCACTGCTGATTTAAAAAGCTTTTTTGCACTTGCACATGTGATCATCATGGAACTGCTGATTTTAGAACATACAACCTCATCAGCGTGCATATTAGGGTGTGGCTACATTTGATGCACAAAAATAGGCAATGCAAATCAACAGACAAGAGTGATTTACTACGGAGAACTGACCAGAAATGTGTGTTTGTTTAAGCCAAGGAGAAAAAGGAGCAACCAGGAGAAAATGGCTGCTGTACTGACAGCATTCGACAGTTTTCTACCTGTGAATTTTTCTCATTCAGAGCTGCTGTTAAAGTAAACTCCACTTAGATTCAGTGTTTACAATAAAATAAAACCTTTTTCAGATACATTTTGAAAATGTTTCTTTTCTGCCAATCAGCTTTGAAATAAGCAAGCTATGAATATGATGGAAAATGGTATATAGCACGTGGTCTATTATTGTATATAAAATAAAAAAGGATGACTAAGTAATTCCACATTTTTGAAAGGTCATGCAGCTCTGTAAGGATTTCTTCCTAAAATTGCACTTGTTTCCACTCAGACTTTCATACTGGCATGACAAACACCAGACAAGACACCCAACTTAAAACTGCTCTTACATTTATACTCCTAAGTCTATGTCTGAAAACTAGGGCTGAATGAAAAAGATCACTTTGTTTGTTTCTTTAAATGTTTAGTATCAACAACTTTAACTAGCCTGTCAGAACAGTCTGTTAATCAAGCTCCCATGGAAATTTTATTTTGTTTATTTATTTTTTTATTTACACTGGATTTTTGCCAGCAGCAGCATATTGGCCTCAAGCATTCTGGACTGTCAAACTGTGAAGCAAATTTGGTTAAAATCAATATAGATATTTGGAAAATTATGCCATATGTGGGACATTTTGCAATCTCACATGTAAAGCAGTTTTATACATTTGTTATCAAAGTCACAGTCATTGTAAGTGAACCCATTCTTTCATTTTCCAGTGTCTTGCAGCTCTGTCCTATTTAGGTAATTTCACCGTCATCCATGCAACACCGGCAGCGGCACCGACACTTCAATGTGTCGATAGTTAGGTAATTAAAGGGCTTTTTTTTTCTACAAATCTAAAGTCAGATGGCCATTTCCTTTCACGAAATAGGGTCAGAGTTGCCTGGCTTAACACAATGAACAGAAGTTTTTGGAAGCATTTTGTCATTCATTCAATAAATGTACAAAACAGCATGTATGACCCAAAAACAAACAATTGCCTAGATTTGCTTTCAGTGCAATTAAATAACAGGAATTTTATGTTTTTAATTTAAGCTCAAAATCCATTTCTTGAGTAACATACAGTAGAAGCAACAATGTAAGTGTATCAGATATATAAATATTAGCTCTAATAGCTAGATGAGAATATCTGAATACATGTTTAAAATCTGTGGTAAAAAGTACACATTTGTAGACTAAATCTTACTCTTTCACGTGAATAACAGGTTTATGCTTGCAGTGATTTGGCAGTTTTTCACACAACTGATGCAAATTCTGAACAGCAACATTCTTGACAAAATTCACCAAACTTCAATACTTGGGCTAGTGGTATAAAGAATATATATATATATATATATATATATATTTTTTTTTTTTTTTTTTTCTGAACATCTGACCAAGAAATCCATGAGGATTGGGATACATGGAAGTCTTAGGC
>JBBJLS010000109.1:7654666-7675700 GCA_037577275.1 Bryconaethiops microstoma | reverse complement strand
TAGATAGATAGATAGATATAGACACATACACAAACAAACACTAAGCAATGCTGTAGAACAACTATTTTGAGCTATTTTGAAGATTGAAGAAGGTTTTGGGAACTCATACGTAAGGTAAATGTTTTCTGATTATTTATGGTTTCTTCCAAGAACATTTGAATCTTTTTACATTCACAAATGGTTTTTCAAAACGTAGGGTCTTGTATTTTCCTCATGAAATTGGTCCTTCCAGTATAGATCCTGAAGAAGCTTAGTCTAGATGGCGACAAAATGTCAGGATAGGTATGTATTGTGTTCTTTATGTATCATATATTTGTATATATGTATGAATAATAAGTAATTACTTACAAACAATTTGTAAGTCTTGCCCTCCACTAACACATTAGTCATTTAAATTTGCTCTTTGGACAAAAAAAAGTTTCTGAATACGAGAAGGCCTTAGCTGCTCGAGTTTACTGGAGGTGTAAAAATGAAAAGTGTAGATACATGTTTTTTTATCCTTATAAAAATGTCAGTCTTTGGTAGTAAAAAGCTGTTGTGTCCATGCAGCTCTGATCCCTCGGCAAAATCAGAAAATCTGACTTACAGATCAGATCCCCTCAGACATCAATGAATTCTGGATCAAACACACTGGGTATCCGAGGTGCTGTTCGGAGGAGTGTGCTTGTCACACTCTTGGATTTTAGTTCACTTTGGACCAAACAAATTCCTAACAGACTGTAAAACTCCTGAAAAAACAGAGAAGATTTCCTGTTCATGGCTACATTTGGCACTCTGGGCTCTGGCAGAGTTCCTCTTACTGCTTTTGGCACTGAACACACACCCCTGAGTAAAGTAAAAGCACCATAAAAACAACCCAGCACACCCAAGACCCTGTGTGTTTGCCCATGTGTTGGAAAGAACGTGCTTGTTCATTAGAGTTTGTAGCTACTGTCAAACTTTTGGAGTCCAGGGACACATGGCTGTTGCTATGGCTGTCGCCATGATGAAACTGCATTATTTCTAAGACTAAATATGAGATTAAGTTTTACAGTTTTAGATATTCATTAATAATAATAATAATAATAATAATAATAATAATAATAATAATAGATAAGATATAATAATAATAACAAGAAGAAGAAGAAGAAGAAAAAGAAGAAGAAGAAATAAAGAATATTTATCCAATCGCTACCTTATTTAAATGAACTGTATCTCAGCATAGTCTAATTTATAATCATAAAAAAATACCAGCTAAGCTCTTCTGTCCAGATGTTTGCAGTATTGTTGAAAGTATGTGGGAACATAAGAGAGAAGTAATGCATAGTTATTGTTGTCCAGAGTGGCTTCCAAATGAAATATACTGAAATCTCCTGTAAAGTACACACAATACACGTTTTCTTGTGTGTGAAAGGCCCGTTTTATCAGATTATGAGAAATGAGTAAGCCTGTAGTAATTTTAGTCCACTCATCCATTAATTTATTACCAGAACCATTAATCTATTATCTGAAGCACTTAACCAGGGTCGCATGGGGTGCTGGAGCCAAAGGTAGAAAAGCACCCTGGACAAGATGCCAGTCCATCGATTCAGTTTAATTCAGTTCAGTCAAATTCAATTCAATTCAGTTCCTTTCAGATTAATTCACTTCATGTAGGTCTTTTTTACAGCTGATGTTGTTGCAATGCAGCATTGCAGCATCCAGGTCTGAGAGCCAAGTGAGATAGCCAAAGGCAACAGAGTAAAAACTGGAGGAAGAAGCCTTGGGAGGAACCAAGACTCAGAAGAGGAACCCATTCTGCTATCTTACTGGTTGACCTGGAGAAAGAGATGTCCCTATGGAGATAACTAACAACAGAAGGCCTTTGTGGAAAAACTTAATCGCTGCTGGACAGTTGGCAGTCTATAGCTATCAGAGTTGATATTGTTTGGAGTCAGTGTGAGAAGTAGGATAGATCTAGGATAGGGTAGTCAATCTGAGCCCCAATGATGGTCAGCTGAGTTAGACAGACAGGCATAAGAGAAGATCAGAGTTAGTTACAGTGTAAAAATTATAACTGTAAAGAGTACAACTTGAGGCTCTGGCATACCTGGCTATAGCAACCCAGCTAGAAAGGGCAGTTTAGTAGAATTCCCCATGTCCAGCTCTGTATCCCCAATAAAATTTTATAGGTAATGTGGTCAAATTTCCTGGTTCTAGTGAGGACATTAGCTGCTGCATTCCGGACTAGTTCAAGTTTATTAAGGTTTTTGTTGAAGTGTCCATTACAGTATGGACACTTCAACAAAAGGCGTGAACAATTTATTCTGCATCATGGAGGGATTGTGCATTTCTTAGCTTAGCAATATTTTAAAGATGAAGGAAAGTTATTTTAGTAATAGTACCTATATGTGGATCGAAGGACAGATCTGGGTCAACAGTGACACAAAGATTTTTACAGCTGACATAGGAGAAGCTGAGGAACCAGCAAGATATAGCATTAAATCTGACTCTTTGTTTATGGTGGCTTTTGGACCTAGAAGAAGATGAAAATTCAGTCTTTTATCTTATTTAATCAAAGTTTATCATTGAGGTTGGCAGAGATATAAAATTGTGTGTCATCTAGCGTCGAAGTTAATCCCATGTTTTTGAATCATACCCAGTGTTAGCCTGTAAAATGTAAATAAAAGAGGTCCGAAGACAGAACCTTGGGGGACTCAAAATTTACTTTGGTGTAAGCTGATGATTCACACTTACAGACTTCTAAAAGTCAATCAGGTTTGATCTAAACCAGTATAAGGCCGTTCCTGTGACCCTGACCAGGTTTTCTAGTCTAACAGGACAGTATGGTTTATGGTGTCAAATACCACACAAAGGCTGGTGGAAACCAGGGCTGTTTCAGTGCTGTGATGAGGCTAGAATCCAGATTGGAACTTACATATATGTGTTTCTCATGCAGAAGTGAATGCAACTGTTGGGCCATGACATTCTTTAAAATCTTCGATAAAAATGTTAAATTAAAAATAGGCCAGTAATTTGAGAGCTCACATGTGTCAAGATTTGTTCTCTTTAACACAGGTTTAATAAATGGTAGTTTAAAGGCATTTGGTAAATAACCAATACTAAGAGATTATTTTAATATTGCTAAAATAGGCCAAATCATTACGGGTAAGACTTCTTTAAGCAGGCTTATAGAAACTGAATCGGATGTATAGGTAGAAGATTCTGATGAGAGGATAGTTGTAGTGAGTTCTGCCTGTTAAACTCGTTTAAAATGTGACATCCTCTCTGCTGCAGTTGGCAGTGTCATGCAGCAAACATGGTGAAGTGAGATGTCTTCTTCGAATCTTCAATTTTATTGTTGAAAAGTCCATAAAATCATCTCTACTATAGGTTGCAGGTATTTGAAGTTCGTGGTTGGGTGATTTGGTGATGTTGAAAGATGAGAGTAGTTTAATTATCTTTAAAATGTTGTTTTAACATCTAAAACAAAGAACAAACAATGTGAAAAAGTCGAGCAGCCGTGGCAGCAGCAGGAAGCTGGAAGGAAAGGCAGCAGCAGTGGCAGGGTGATGGCAAGACAGACACACTGAAAAACACACTCATTCAGTCACACTTAGGGGCAATATAGCATCTGCAGTTTGTCTGACATGCATGAGTTTAGACTATGGGAGAAAACTGGTTTACCCAGCCGAAACCCATGCAGAGGTGAGGAAAACATTAAATTCACACAGAAATGAGTTACAGTCTCCTACCACAGAGCAAGAAATTTAGTCCAGTAAGTGTAATCTCAAGTTAAAAAAAGTGCAAAGTGACCATTCTGTCATACATGAACACACCACAGCACACAGTGTGAACGGCACGAAATTCTTCTTCTGCATTTAACCCATTCAACAAGTGAAACCTCAGAGGTGCCACTAGCAATGTTGGAATTCAAACACACGACTTTTTGATCACTAGGACACCAGCTGCTGTTTTTTGATCACTGCTGTTTTGTGATAGTGTCTTGAGGCCTGAATTTGTCTGAGAAACTTAAACAAGCCTTGAGATTTGAGATTACTTTGAAATTACAGCATTTGAATCATGCTGTTGTATGGTGTATTGTTTATGCTATTCCTTATCTATTATTATGTGAACTACATTAGCCTAATAGCAGTAATACAAAGCTAAAACCAAAATAAAGACGCAATTGACAGTTTGTGGGTAGTGGGTAAAATGGGCAAGTAGATTTCTGGCCTTACTATCACTATCATTGTCAGTTTGTTTGTAAAAGAACAGACAGTTGTAGCAGGACCCCCATACCCCTACAAGTGTATTTTTTTAGATTTATCTTTGAACATCACTACAAAATCTGTATTGTAGTCTTAGCAATTCAAACCACAAGCATGTTTTATTCGGTGTGACAAAGTGGCAGCCATTTGATAAGATGTTGCACTTCATGCTGTATTGTTTCATAAGCTGCACAAAAGCATTTAAAATAGTGTGGGGATAAAGTGCCAACAGTGATGCGCATTTTCTGGGGATTACTGACTAACCTGGATTTAATGCTAAGTCAGATGCCAAAAGCGCCACTGAAATGCTGAAAGGAAGAAAGATAGGAATGATCAAAGACACTGACTGGCACACAATATGTCAGTCAACTCAGAACAGAGGCTTGCAAGCTTTGGCAGGCTGTGCGATTGGCTTATTCTCCATCTATCAGTGCATTTTAATCTTTAATTGTCCACATTTAGAAGGATTTTTGTTTTGCTTATTTGTCTTATTAGATAAATGAGTCAATAATGGCGGCCTCCTACAGAGTAATTCATCAGACAGTTTTTCGTTTTTTTTTTATACCCTCTGTGCTACAGTTATAAATAAACAGGATCAGGATATAATAGCAACAGTGATGATGACAAGAGCTGTTGATAATAAATATCAAAAGAAAATTTAAGGTCTAAAGCCTACATTTTTCTTATTTTGTTTTTTCTTTCCACTGATCTTATAACATTTAAAATGGGCTGTTTATTACAGCAGGGTTTATGGACTGTATGGACTGAGTTGTGTGAGGTACATTTGGAAACTTTAACATCATAAAATGTTTCATTGTTCTTTGACATGAGAAACCAATTGGCTTTCCATGAAATTGGCTCTCTAAGTATTGTAAATTATAATGAATTATTCGTTAACTGCTGTTCTAACTAAATAACATACACCATGAACCTAAGATGTATGTTGTTTAGTTAGAAGAGTGAGGAACCGAAGTGTGGAACTCAACATCTGGACACTTTAAAGCGTTAATAAAGACTTTTTTTGTTGTTGTTGGTCAGAGCGAAATAAAGAAAACAGAGCTTTTTTAATTGAAGGTCACCTCTGTGACACCTATCCAGCTTTTGCACACTTAAGACTACATTTCCCAGAAGGCCCAAAGCTCCACTGACCTTTGTGTAGGTTGGTATGCATAGAGAGTTAAGAATAAAGCCTTATTATGTGTTCCCGGTACAAAAGTGGTGCATTTTTTGATTAAAATGCTGGTCAAGGATTTTATTTGTGCCTGCCACAAGGCTTAATCATTATTTCATTATACTCATAAAGGAGTAAGTGGTCTAAAGTGGTACACAGGTAAATAGACAATTAAGACAGTGTGAAAGAGAGCAAATTAGGAGCTGTGGAGGCATTCAAAAACATAAAGCTGCTTGAGCGCTTTTCTTTGGGCAAGCATAGCCTGTGTAATGCTGAAGGGCCGTTCATCAACTGCAGATACCTTCCATTCACATGTCTTGAGTGTGAAAGAGACGCAGTGTATAAAAGCTCAGAATCACTTTGCAAGCGCTAACGCTCCGCTAGCCAATGCAATCAAGGTTTCACAGCACATTCGGCCGCAGATATATATTTGGCTGTGTTGTTCACCTGGGATGTTATTTAATGCTCCTGTCCGAGGGATTAGTGCATATAAAGAAATTCAAGGGCAAGGCCAATTGATTAGTCCATTATGGGGTTACTTTGGCAGTGACTGCACCGTGTCTGAGTGCCTGGGAGGGGGGCTCACAGACTTTGAATGGAGAAGTAAAATTAGAGTCTGAATCAATGGGACCTAGATCACATAAAGAACTCCTCTGAGGCCTTCTCCATTCGCCGCTGTTACAGAGGCCCCATGTAATGTCTATTATCGCAGCAGTGCAGTCTATTATGCTTACAGCTTCAGAGATGGAAAATGAACTGCCTCGTCGCCGACTGAATTAATACAGGACGCATTGTTGACTCCTGTATGAGGTTGGCGAGAAACAAGGGTGAAATAATAAAGACCGGTTTTGGAACATTTTCATACTGGAAGGCATGTCATGTTTTAGTATTAAAATTCAGTGTAATGGCAAAATGCTAAACATAGAGCAGACGGCACTGCTGGATCCAAATGGAACCGTTCTTCTCGCAGCTGTCTTGGAAATAAGACCACATGTTTCTCTCCTGCTGTTTAAAGGTGCAGTTATGACATTATTATAATAACAGCACTTATAAACCATTGTTAAAGATACAGTTATTTCATCATAAATCACCACCTTTGGAACAAAACCTTGTACATATATTTTTTCATTTGAAAATATCAGATTCCTCAGTTGGTGTGCTATTTATGTCCCCTAATATTACATTTGCGGATACAGATGTGAAGATGAAAGACATTTCAAATATGAATAAAGTGTCCTTCAGAACAACCCTATGATAATACTTATTACAAAATATTGTTTTCCCTGTGGCATCCATAATAGTTTTTTTGTTTTGTCCACAATATTCATTTAATGCTGTTATCTGAACACTCTGGAATACTATCCTCGGCAGACCTTTGTATCGTCTAATATATGGAATGAAACTACTTGAACTTATGGGTTGAAACCTATATATATTTTCTATGAGCTTTGAGTCTCTCCAATGCCTTGTAAAAAAATATTGATACTTACAATGAAAGTTAACAGAATTTTGCCTTCTTCTTAAAATGCAATTTTAAGAAATATGAGGGATTCCGGTGGCAACAAAATGCCCCAATTGCTAGCAACTGATCTAACATAACACACTGATGTACAGCCTGATTATAATATAGGACATTTTACAGAAAATTACAAAATGTTAAAAGTATATTTTCTTATATTTTGATATTTTATCACTTATCTGTAAGTACTCAAGGTGGGAAATGAGGTATGCATATATATATATATACACACACACACACAGATTTTTTATTCACAATCATGCCAACAACGATATGCACAAGCAACAGACATCTCGCTATCTAATGGGACTTAAGTAATTAACTTGTGTTTGCTTAAGGGAGAACACATGGATGATTGAAAATGGCTGTCTGTGCTGTTTCTAGTCTTTGTGTGTCCAGACCAATGCAGTAACAGAATTCATGCTTAGCCTGAAAACGGGCCATATGAAAGCCTGTATACGAAAAGGAAACACAAATTGGAACTTTCTTTCCCTCCTTTGCGCCATGACACTAATTTGCTTCCTTTTGCACTTCCAAGGCAATTAGCTTTGAAGCTTTTCAGAAGCTATTCTTGCTCGCGTCGATAGCTAGCGTGGAGAATACGAATTTAAGCAGGTCCACTGGGGGAGGCCAGATAAACATATCAACAGAAGGAGGGGAATCCAGAGAGAGAATGGAGGTGAGGGAGTGGGGAATAAAATAGAGGAGTGCAGGAAATATAATTACTTTGACTGCTAGACTGTGTGGCTGGCCCTTCATTACTGGGCATCAGTGCCATGCTAATTCACTTCCCAGCGTTTAGCCTGGGAGCCAAGTCACAAGCACCAGACAGCATAAACAAAAATGCCAGCGCCGGATTGGCCAAAACGCCTCAGAATGAAACAAACAAGTCCAAATAGCTGACAGGAACACAGAGGGGGTGGAAATGGGGCTGGGCTACTATACCTGGAAGAGTTTTACAATTTGGCAAAGGCAATCTAACATACGACAACTGAGACGTCCCAAAACGCAGCGGGCCCAAACTCCATCCCTGAGGGATCCCGACACTGCACAGATTTCTATCTTCTTTCTCAACTCACAATAATTAGCTGATTCGAGTTGAACCATGCACAGTCGAGCGTACAAGAATCTAGATAGAGAAGCATGGATGAGTTGGTAAGAAAACTTCTAGTGTGCAGAACCCATTATAGCAGGCTGTAATGTGGACATTGTCATGCAGTTCCTTAGGGGATGTTATGGCCACATAATTAGGGGGAGGTCTATTTGAGTGTTTCTGAAGAAAACGTTTTTTTTTTCGTTTGTTTTTTTTTTGCAAACAGTATTTTTTGTAGTTAGTGGTTTTCACTATTTTCTACCACTCCAACTTAGTCCTAGACAGTTGCTGAAACTGTAGGATTCTCTGCTGTCTCCTGACAGTAGCCTATCATTAGGAAGCCACCACTACATGTTTTCAAACTGTTGACCCAACTGGCCTGGAGAAATTGTCCACCATTTCTCCAGGCCAGGACTTTATATTGTCTTCCCTACAGACAACTACAGTTTTGCATATTCTTACTGTCATATTAAAACCGTTCAACTCCTTTATGTTTTGTGAACATCCCATGATGTATGGACCACCAGAAATGCTCTTTGCATTAAACTCGTTACCATAATGTACATTAAAGATTTTTCCTTTACTTGGAAATTGGACTTTTCGAGGTATGAGATTTTCTTAGGACAGCAACAACATGACACACTCTACGGAAATAATTTGATATTTTAACTTCAAAAAGTAAGTAACCCGGTTGCTTTGCTACAAGTTCCATATGCTACAAGTTCTTTGTATTCTTTCTCTTGAGGTTCACTTGTGTAACATGTTTGTAATTTTATGTTTCATTTCTACATGAAAATTTTCCAATCTATATATATATATATATATATCTATATATAGTGTTATATGTACATACAAAGCGCACCCAAAAAGCTACATTAGCATGTTTAGGGTGTTTATATACTGCAGTAAACTGATTGTGTTTATTTAGAAATACATATATTTGCTATGGGCCCTTCAAACTGTTAGAAGGTAAATAAGTCAGAGGCAGTCTGTTATATGGACACACTGATGAGTCTATGTTGAAAGAAAGAAATGTAAGGAGAAGGATATACATTTTATAAAGTAATTCTAAACAACCTCCATAAAGCTACTTTGTGCTATAATAATAAAAAACAGAGACCCAAACGAGCACACACAGTGAGAGGCACTGAAAACTCATGAGGAAATGGACATGGCTCAGACATGCACGAATTTAAAACATTTATTGCAATAGCTGTATACCTGTAGAGCAGTAACAAGGAGTAACTGTTTAAATATCTATGATGGCAAACATCCCTACAACCGACAAACACACGGCCGAAAGCAACTCACACCATCCCTCTATCTTTTTTCTTTTTTTTTTTTGTTTGTTTGTCTGTTTTTTTCTTTTCTCATACAGTGACATGAAACATGGAAGTGCTATACAAAATGAACACCTTTAGCATGGACAAATAAACCATCGTCAACTGAATGAAAACATGGTAAGAAAGAATCAAGTCTTTAAAGCTATTTCTCATCACTTAGCATGCTGTTCCATTTGTCTCAACTGGCTGCCATGCCTTATGAAAAAGAGGAGAAAAGAGTCAAATGTGGAGAAAGGGGAATAAACATGAAAACAAACAAAGCAAAAACAAAACAATCCTTTAATTATTTTTGTGCACATGCTGTTTTTGACCATGTGTTCATTCTTCTTTTTTTTCTTTTTATCTTCTGCTTTTTCTGTTTGGCCATTTTGTCTTTTTCTGGGACGGTCTTGAGAATCGGAATCTGCCCCCAGTGGGCAAATCGAACAGCAAGGGTTTCGCGGCCATTTCACCAGCAATGATTTTGTGAGAACTCAGAGTGCATTTTCCAGGTTTTTTTTTATGTTTGTTTGTTTGTTTTATCATGAAGGCACAGTACATGAAATCCAAAAATACACTAATTTCTCTGTCATGTGGAAAAAATAACAGGCCTAAGGGATATAAGAAAAAAAAATTATTTTTTTCTATTTTTCTTTTCTTCTTTTTTTGCAAGTTGCAAGTCATGTTCCCATTTAAAGCAACAGATTCAGTTTAACATTACAATAATGACTCATTACTGAAATAAAACATTTAGCCATTTACAAATATATTGCTGTTGAATCGTAACATTATGTGTTAGGTTTTTTTTTTTTTGTTTGTTTGTTTGTTTTCCTCCAGGAAAAGACATCAAGTTTTTCATATCATTAAGTAGAAATTGAGCAATTACATCAATAATACAAAATAGTTTTGAAAAAAATATGTTTGCCAGGATAAATGCAAAGTGAAATGGCATGAATCACAGCATGTGGGTGTTTCCTTTCCTCTCGTTAAAACAGTGGCAAGGGGTGTGTGTTTGTGTGTGTGTGTGTGTGTGTGTTTGCATGTATGCATGTGTGTGTTTGGGTGTGGTTCAACTCTTCTTTCGCAGTTGTCTCCTTCAAAAAAAACACGGACAGAAAATATGACCCCCCACCCAAAAAAAAAAAAAAAAGAAAAAGAAAAGAAAAAAGAAAACAACCCTCTACACCCAACCCCACCACAGGCAAAAAAACAACAACCCTGCTTCATGATAAACAATAGTAGACAACTGCCGTGATCACTGATCTATCAATGTGATTATTACAAGTACATAAAATCGGTTAGTATTAAGTTATATTTACAAACACTCCAACAATGACAGACTAAACGAGGTATCCACTAACAGTGTATTAGCACAATGCTTTCTCAACTGTGATTTTCCATTTTTCTTTGATGGTGTAGATTAATATAGTCCCAAAACAGCTCAATAACAACCACATCACAATATTTGTATACTGTATATTGGTCAGCCATAATATCATTTTTTTGAAAACTGGTATACATAGGGATAGCCCCACTTTATCACTTTATTTCTTGCTCTGTCCCTCAATCTCTCACTCATTTCAACATTTGCAGTCTCTGTTCTAGTAAATGAACTTACACTTTTTTTTTTTTTTTTTTTTTAGAATATGAGAAGTTCTGTTTTTTGGGGTTCGAAGATGGGCATAGACTCTTCAGAATATGAAAATTCTTCAGATGTTCCGTGCAAGTTTGGGTTTGTTTTTCGCATAGTATACTGTATACTGTCCTGCATAAGCGCTTAAAAGTCTACGTAGCAGTAGAAGTCTACTTCCGTACATGTTTACTAATCACATAGCGGTATAGCAACGATCTTCTAATAATAACAGCGATAATAATATTAATAAGAAAAAGGACATGAGGGACGGGAAAAGAAAATCGGAAAGAGATGAAAGCAAAAAAAAAAAAAAAGAAAGAACAGAAGTGTAGTATCATTATAACAAGAATAATAGTGATAACAGTTGCTAGGGGTGGTTAAAGAGGAAAACTGCAAAAGCAAGCTCTTAAAGCTGCTGTTCCTTTGGGCTTTCTTGGCCAGTGGCGGTCTGGTAGGATTTCAGGCTGGCCAGAGGAATATCGGCCATTCCGCTGGAGCTGAAATGTCCCTCTGAGCTGCCAAAGGCTTTTCTGTCCCCGAATTGCTCCTGATTGCCACGCTCGCTCTTCCAGCCGCGGCTCAGCGTGTGGCCGTTCAGAAGTTTGTCTTTGGTCCACTCCTTCTGGCCGCCGTAGGAGGACACGGGCGATTTCGGAGATGGATAAGAAGTCAGCCCAGGCGGCATCCAGCAGTTATCCGAGTGGCCCAGCACCAGACACTCCTGCGTGCACATTTCCGTTGCCTCCACCAACCCCCGCGGGCCCAGCGGCCCATCTGCAGGAAGAGAGAAACAAAACAAAGGCTGAGAGGAGGCTAATGCAGGTCAGGAAGCGGGGCAGAAAGACTGACGACCGCTGAACACAGAGTTCAATTATAGGATCCAAGGTCCATGTTCTTTTCTAGCTAATGTTGTACAAGACTTAAAGAGTGTTTGAGAAATCCTATTCCAAATCAAAGTCGCTACCTTTCAAATGTTACTTATTTCAAATGATATGCATCAACAAGCCACTTCATTAGGTATCGTGTATATACACTCATGGTCCATCTTATCAGGCACACTCATATAGGTGCACTCTGGAGTTTTACAGGCTCTGTTCTCCTTTTCTGCCTTCATTTGTTAGCCACCTTTATCCCGCTCATCAAGGATCAGGACCCCCACAGGACCATCGGTGAGCAGGTGCTATCTGGGTGATGAATCATTCTCAGTATGTGTGTGCGCTGCCCAGAATGGTTCAGACAGTGTTGCAGTTTTTAGTATTACTGCTGGACTGAGAATAGTCAGCAGCCAAATATATCCGGTCAACTGTGTCCCATGTCCAGAGATTGGCCACCAATGAAGAACTAGAGGATGACCAACATAAAAAGTGTTGCATTACTTGAACTATCAACAATAATTTCACATCTCCAAGGTAGATCATCGGGTTAGATGCGTCTAAGTGAACGTTGCAGAATACGATCCACTCTGTGCAACACACACTGACATACACACGCAGACAGTTCTATGGAGGTACATTTTGTACATATGCTAAATATCACAGACCAGGTATAGTGTGTATACATTATGTAATCTCTTCTCTAATCAAGAGAAAACATGTTATCAAACTAGATTCTAGCTTAAAAGACACTGTGCGCTATTTATTATGTTTCATCTGAACATTTTCCCTTTTCGGCCTCTCCTGCAACTGTCTATGAGTAGCTTGATTTTATTGATGCAGCTTGAGGCTGCATATTGTAACAAATGGGGCTTTGAGCCAAGATACAGAGAAGCTTTATTTGAGTAGCTTTGTTCGAGGGCAGCCTAAAACTCTTAGCCATCACAGACAGGGGTCAGTACACAAGCAGGCAGGAGGCAAACCTACAATCCAAAAACCAAGAGAACAGAGTTGGGGTCAAAACCAAAGAGAAAATTTGGTTTTCAAAGAAAAGTCTTTGAAAAGAGCCACAGGTGTGAGTGAAGCTCAAACTAGTGAGGGCCAATCCCAAAGGGAGAACCATCTCTCTTTAATAGGACACTGGGACAACACTTTCCATTTTTGTCATTATGTCAACATATATAGAACTTGCAAGATAAATGTAGGCAAATCCCTTGGAGTAACAGCCATGTTAGATAAGGCCATAACACTGAAGCCGGTGAACTAATTAGCCCATCATGTTTATGCCTAAAAGAAACTGCGCATCCAACCTGTCTTGACAGTGTGACCTTTTACACACATGCAAAATATCTTTTGAAATGAATTCTGGCCCTTAATTGTGTGTATGTTGACAGAAACCGAGTGTGCTGTATTGTCTCATTAAGTTGAGTGGGATTTTTGCCAAAATTCTGCGTGTCCAACCTGGCAACAGTTGCTGTGAAAGGAACCTTTACGCCTTAATCTGTAGGCTCACTGTTCAGCTATTATTCTGCAGAAATATAGAACAAGACAGTGGCTGAGAGGAGGCTAATGCAGGTCAGGAGAAAAGACAAGCATGATAGGAGATTGGCAGGGAGACTGAGAAATGCTGCACAGTTCAATTCACATGGTTTTGACACTGTGTGGCATACTGTTATCTATACAAATGAAAAAGACAAAATTCGGGCTTCAGGATGGCTGCAGCAGTTTTCAACAGAAAACTCTTCCTTCCCACCACGATCAGACTCTACAACTCCTCTCTTAGTCACAAACCCACACAATAATCTGTGCAATAGCCTGCTGCTTCTTTCTGTATATTTATTAAGGGTTAAAAAACATTGTGTGAAAGACTTTGTGCATTATTTTTGCTATGATGTGCAACAGTCTACTATGTGCAATACTGTGTAATGTTCTGACCATGTGCTAAAACATTATTATGTGCAATATCACATGTTGTTCTCTAAATGGGTGCTAATTACTTGCAATTTCTTATGTGCAATAGTCTTCATGTGCAATATTACTACTTGGTCAATATTACTTTTTAATTACTTAATATTACTTAATTACTAATGATTTTGTAATAACTTATTCCAAACTACCATTTGTGTCGATAGTTTTTCATTCAGTTGCGTTACTTACAGATATATATTACACCAAAGATTTCTGTATGTAGCATAGTCGATTCATATTAGGGTTGTTTTCTTTAGATTTTATTTTGACTTATTATATTTTACATTATTCTTGTGTCTCTGTGTCTTGTGTCTCTCTTTGTCTTTGTGTGTTGTGGCAGTCATCACATAAGCAATCTCCTATGAGATCAATAAAGTTTTCTGCTTCTGCTTCTGATTCATCTAAGCAACATACTTCTTTTTATAGATAGCAGTGTCATTTAGTGCTAGAAACCAGTTAAGAAAGTCTATTTGAGCTCACTTAACAGCTTAGTGTGGTTTGTGACATGTGTGATGATTTGTGCATGCAGTTTAAATAGTAAATGGTAGGGTTTACAAATTGTTGCCTCCTGTCTTATGGTGCTTTTCCACTGGCACAAGGAACCGTGCCATACTGAGAATAAATGTTTTTCCATTACAAATAAAGCAACCCATGCTGCTCAATGACAGGGCTAAAAGCAGGCCGCAGCCAAGCTGACTGTGTCACTGCTTTCTGATTGGTCGAAATTTTGTCATCATGGAAAGAGGCCATTGCTCTTTTACTGCCCATGCAAAAAACAACAGTGGAGATACAGACTAACAACTGGGAAGTTGACAGAGTACAAGCACTACTTTCTGTTTGAGGTTTTCTATAAATTTATCTTTAACGCTGAGAGAAACGCAAAGGTCTACCAGGCCATCGCTAACAAGTTAGCCGGGTTAGGTGTTCGTCGCATGGCTAAAAAATGCAGAGAAAAAAACCAAAAAAAACTTAAACAAGACTATAAATAATAAAAGGCAACAATCACAAAAGCAGCTCTGACAGAAAAACGTTCACCGGTTCGACTCCATGGACACGGTTTTTGGACGACAACAACTGGTCATAAACTGTGAGGAGAGAATTGCGCTGCTGACATGTCAGAAACACCATTACTGGGCTGAGATACAGTGGAAAATCAAAACATGCTGCAAGTTCCGTGCCATCGAAGTACGGTTTAGGTACGGCATGGTTCCTGTAAGTCTATGGAAAAGTGCCTTTAGTGTTTTCCCTGCTCCCAGCACACCTGATCCAACTAATCAGTTAATTGCCCAGCTGCTCTTGAGCTAAACTGTGTGTGTAAACTCAAAAATGGGCAGGACAAAGGGTACTCCTGGACAAGTTTGGGAACCACTGCATTCATTGATAGCTATATTATCCATGCAGTCCCAGCACAGCAAACTTCAGACAATTCAGACCAACTATACTTGAGGGTAAATAAAACATTTTTGCCCAATCAATCGATTTACATTGATTTTTACTACAAACAATGTGAATAGCACACTGGTTCCAGTCTGAGTGCAGAAAACTCATGCACTGGGATAATTTATGTATGAATATAAACAAAACCTATTTTGTGCTGGGAAACAGGTACTGGAAAACAGACCACCTGTTGACTTTCTTTACAATTAAACACAGCAAGTCTCCGACTAGCCCCGCTGCATGGTTCTGCCGTGTGCCATTTCCTACTGCATTTATTAATCCATTCACTTCAGACAACTGATCCTCTCAAATAAAAATGCGGCCGCTCAAGTTTTTGCTTCAACAAAACCTAATTGTGTAAAACAGTGTTGCTTCATTAGAGTGAGTTATTGCAGGATCATGTATTATTCATGGCCAGTCCCAGCAAGCAAGTGTTAATTTATGTTCAGAGAAAACAACAGAGACTTCAGAGAGACCGGCATATTGCTTCATAAAGAGCCGGGGTGTGTTTGCATTAACACATCAAAAGTGAGGGCATTTCCCTTGACATGCAAAAAACTTTGTTCTTCAGTATTGGAGACACTAGGGTTCGACCACTAGGTTCAGCAACGCATTAAATGAATAACCAAAACAGAATAATCAAATTTACACTTTTCCTCATACTCCAGATGTAATCTATCAGCAAAGACATGCCTGGTGTCCGGAATTTGCCTCTTAAGGTTGGCGCTGGAGCTACAAAGATAATGTAGCTACAAATAAATTGAGTTTATTAGCAAAACCACTTAGCGCAGGCCAAACTGCATGCCTAAAATATCACACACCTGTTGTGAATAATCTCTAATATACTTGCTGTTCTGAAAAAATGGAAAATATAAAAATGGAAAAAGATATGTTGCGTAGCTAAAACAGTAGCAACAGCAAAGCCTGCGTTTTTGTTTTACTTAATGTCTCGAGAAAACATGTCTTGGTTGATCAGTCATTGTGCACAGTAGGCCAAGATTTACAGCTCAAAGCTTCCATTATACACTAGATTATCCTCATAGCTTCTAACTACCATTACCTGTTACATGTTAGCTGCTTTAGTTTTGTAGCTACTGCACAAAACTGAAGAAGCAAATTTTAGACATCAAATAACATAAGATTAAGATTAAGATAAGATAAACCTTTTTTAGTCCCACAAGTGGAACATTTACATTGTTATGGCAGACAATGGAGGGTACAAAAGGTGGTGGTGGCCTAGTGGTAGGTTACTTGCATCTGAACCAAGAGGTCGTGGGTTCGAATCCTACCTCCAGCACACCACCACTGGGTTCCTGAGCAAGACTCTTAACCCCAAGTTGCTCCAGGGAGACTGTGAGACTGTCCCCTGTATTTAGGGAATGGGAGTCGCTTTGGATAAAAAGCGTCTGCTAAATGCCGTAAAAGGTAAAAAGGTAAGAGCAGCAGAAACAATGGAATAAAACTAGACAACACAACAGTCCAGCATAAAAAGTACACTATACAAATAATCTAAAAATATAAATATGGACATGTGTGTACTGAAAAAATATGTATATGCAAACGTATAAAAGTATGTTGTACACGTTGAGTATATGCATGTATATGTGTACAGAGTGGAGCAGCAGCCATTGACAAAAACAGTAATAATGTGCCAACAGTAATAAATAGATTTAAAGTAAGGGGGTAAATGTGTAAATTTGATGAGCTATTCCTTTAAATTAATCCTAAACTTCATATAGAAGTCCCAGAGTGATGCATCTGTTCTTCTTTTCCTCTCTATTTTTTTTTTTTAACACTGCAGTCCCGCTGTGTGTGCGGTGTGTAATCTTTCTGCAGGTGCAGGTTTAGGTCTGGCTGCTAAAGGGGTCCACAGGCTGTGGCTGATAACACTGAAAGAGAGAGAGCAAGAGAGAGTGAACCCTCACTTTACTGGCCCACCTTCTGCAGCGTCTCTGCCAAATCCATACAAACCAACACGCTTCAGCGCACGCTCAAAACAGCAGTGACTCGCAGCCAGTCAGGGCATGAACACAGACCTGAATTGTCTTGGCTTTCCATCAGAAAAGCAGCTTGAGGTGTGCGCTGAAAAACACAATATCTACACTGGATAAGATAAGATAAGAAAGAACTTTATTTATCCCGAGGGAAATATTTTGTTCTAAATATGCTCAGTGCAAAAAGAGGAAATAAAGATATACAATAAGAGTAAAAAAAGAACAGAACAGTAGTAATAGTGAACAGTAGTAATAGGATACACATACACACACACACACAAACACACACACACATACACACACATGCACAAGCACCACCACCATCTTTGGACTGTGTTAAAATTTCACAGTGAATGAACCAACCAAAATGGTTACGAGGTTTTTGTTGTTTCTCCGATCAAGATACCCTTTGACACATACTGTTTTGTTCAGTCATCAACCCAACATAAGTAGTTTACTCAGCTGTTCTAGAACAGAACAGAATGCCTTTACTGTCACTGCACATTATCATGCAACAATATTTGGTGTGCAGCTCCCAAAACTGCACTTTCTACAGATGCACACTAACAGTAAAAAGATCAATAAAAAAGACGTGGCATATCAAAAGCTACTGTAGCAATGTACCTTATGTTATTGCATCTTATAAAAATATTAATGCAAGTCTTATACAGATATGTACGGATGTTAATGCGCATACATAACAGCTGTTAGTCCTATGGAGTGTTATGATGATGTAGGCGGGGGTCAGGGTGAGGGCAGTGATTTGTGGAATTCAGTTCAGTGATGGCTCTGGGATAAAGGCTGTTTTTGAGCCTGGAAGTGTGGGTCTTTAAGGCCCTGTAGTGCTTTCCAGATGGTAGCAGAGGGGAGAGACGATGATGGGATGAGCTGCATCCTTCAGAATGCTGCTGGGTCTACAGAGCCTGCGTGATCTGAAGGTGTCTTCCAGTGAGGGCAGGGGGGAGTCCAATTATTTTCTAGGCTGTGCATATGACTCTCTGGAGAGCTCTCCTGTCGGCTGCTGAGCAGTTGGCATACCATGCTGTAATACAGCATGTCAGCACACTACAGAGCAGTGACAGGACATGAGCAGCTCCACGGACTAGTTGGTTTTCCTGTGTCCTTTAAAAGCAGATCTTTGTGACCAGAGCAAAGGAGCTGATTGTCCAAGTGAGGCTGTCTGGGTTGTGGGTTCCTTGAAATCTTCTCTTTTGATGTTTAGAGGCAAGAGGTCCTTGGTGTGTCCCCTGAAGTCTATGATGACTTTTCAAGATGTTCAGTGACATTTCTTGACACCTTCCTGTCAGTTGCATACAGGTGGTCCTCGGGTTACAACAGTTTCGACATACGACATTTTGAGTTGACGGCGCTCACTCCTACTCCCACTCGGCTTACACCATAAGCGTCGTACTTACAGACTACGTAGGCGAACTAGTTTGGGTGCGCGTGGCGTAAGAATACACAGTAACGCGGCATATGAGTGAGGGAGTTTTTCTTTCCTGTTTTCTGTAGCCTAGTTGGGTTTTTATGATTTTACAACTGGGTTAGGATAGGTAAGTAACTTAGGCTAGGGTGTGTTCCCTGTATTTGCCTCTGTAGGCTTTCCCATCCCCATACTGTTGTGCAAATTTAATGATTGTGTTTGGTAGATGTGTATGGATGTTGTCATATGTATGAAGAGAACAGAAGAGGGTTGTGGAGCACTAGTGCTGAGGATCAGGCTTGGGGAGAGGTGGGGGCCAGGCCTGACTACCTGGGGTGTTTGGATAGGAAGTGCATGATCCATATGCATTGAATAGCCGAAACCGCAGTGAAGGAGTTTGGCGCACGCGCTACTGAAAAAAGTGTTCCATTGCACACACAGCTTGTTTAATCTCCTTAAGGAAGCATTGCTAATATAATGGAATTCTCTTGAGCAGATACACATGAGTGTAAAGTCATGCCCAGTGCCAAGTTTTGACTAGAGGGGTGAAAAGCCCCCAGGCACAGGGTTGTTAATAGTGGAATGGTGTTCTCTGGAGTGATCAAATACCTTTGGGATGAATCCTCACAGCAGTGTGAGTAAGGGAGGAGGGGTAAGCCCCTTAATGATACATTTGATTTCTGAGGAAATGTTGGATTAGGAAGTGTTTACACTTTCCATTTTTATGTAATATGTTCTATTCGCGTAGAGCAGTGTTTCCAAACCTTGGGCCTGAAGGCCCCCTGCCCTAAACATTTTATTGATTTTGCTGCTTTAAAAAACTCACGCTCAGTGAGTTAGTTGGATCAGATGTTTTGGAAACAGTGAAGCTGTGAGGTGAGGCCTCTATGGATTGGACTAGTTTGTCCACCACATTCCACAGATGCTTGATTGAATTGAGATCTGGGGAATTTAGAGGCCAAGTCAACACTTCGAACTCCTTGTCATGTTCCTCAAACTGTTCCTAAACAGTTTTTTCAGTGTGGCAGGGCGCTTTATCCTGCTGAAAGACGACTTAAAGAATATTATTGCGATAAACAGATGTACTTGGTCTGCAATGATGTTTAGGGTCATGGTACATGCCAAAGTAACATCCACACTTTAAACTCAAAGACCAAATGTATCTTCACAAACAAATCAACAAAAAATCAACAACAGAAAAAGCATTTTAATATTGAGGTTTCTAAACTGTAGTCAGTCTGAATCAGTAGAGGGATTTAATTCACACCAAATTATACTGCATTGCCAAACAAATTTAAAATGACATTTTTCGCTTCAAAACACAGTAATCAAATATTATACAGTTTAACCTAAAATATATTCCAATAAAGCTGCTCTCAGTGAATGCATGACACAGGCTAACGTTGCTGGAGCCTGGTTAATGCAATAACACGGAGATCACTTCAGATTCAGCATGTCATATTATCATCTTAACAAAAGTGGACACAGTTTTTTTTATACTCTTATGCCTTGTCCATGCTAATGCAGAGGCATTTAAAAATCTGCATGTTGTCCTCTCTTTTGTCCTTCAGTCCACTGCTGTAATGTAGATGGAGAGAAACCAGAAGGTTTGAAAATGATGCCATTTGATTGGATGCTACATGAGTTTTTTTTGTTTTTTTTTAATGTCTGTGGGTAATATAGAATAGGCAAACAATCTTAATCATGAATTATTATTAGCTTAGCTATTAACATTACCTTTTAAATTAAAGACACTTTGTTTAACAGTACCAGTAGGTTGTCCACTTTTTCATTTTTATAATTACCTAATTACAATCAATTAGGACAATAAATATGGATGTATTAGGGTTGAACACAGTGTCTTCTTTACACTACAAGGAAAATTCTGAAATCGGAACGAAAGCCAAAGCAGCATGAACCAACACATGGAGTTACACAGAAAAGACAGTAAGACTACAGAGCGCCATTGAAATGAAAGATCAGGGTTTTTTTAATGAAGTTTTTTTCTCCTGGAATTACTTCCATATATTACACAGAAATATTGTGACAGAAATATATTACTCTCCAAACTCCATTTGCCACTTCCAATGGCTTCTATATGTATCAAATGCACAAATTTTGTTAGTGTTAGTGCTAATTGTAGGGTAATATTTAAGGAATGGTTTGGTAGGAAATTAGACTTACTCACAACATAGTACATCATATATATTTAGTGGGCATCTAGCAGAAGCTCTTATCCATCAGCCGAGACATGTTTGGTATCTATTGTTTACATTTACGGCATTTAGCAGACGCTAAGCGACTTCCATCCCCTAACTACAGGGGACAGTCTCCCTGGAGCAACTTGGGGTTAAGGGTCTTGCTCAGGAACCC
>JBBJLS010000109.1:7623888-7644692 GCA_037577275.1 Bryconaethiops microstoma | reverse complement strand
AAAAAAAGAGAGGGAAGAGAGAGAGAGAGAGAGAGAGAGAGAGAGAGAGAGAGAGAGAGAGAGAGAGAGAGAGAGAGATTTGTTCACTCTGCTTTGATCAGTATCTGAAGCCTGGAGAAATTTGATTATAAAACTGAACATGGATTTTCTCAAGAGAGTATAATTATAGATCCTCTCTCTCTCTTTCTCTCTTATTCTCTCTCTCCCTCACCCTCTCCCTCTCCCAGTGATGACTGTAATTTTAGCTTACTATGTGTCTGCACATCATACATCCACAGTGTAATACCTGGGGAAAGCGATGTTTAACCGTCTTTAATAACCATTATAAAGGATATAGCTGAGCTGTATTGAATATTTAGTCGCACAGCGGTCAAGGCGAGCACAGGGCCACTTTAGACTCTAATAGCTTTTTTATCTACATTCTATTATTGATGATTACATTACAACTAGCAAACAAAAAGACAGACAAAATATGAACTGTCATGAGCATGAAAAAACTCATTATTTAAATATGTATGGACACAGCAACTTGCATTACTACAAAGTGATGCAACCCTCTAAGAGTTCACTCAGGAGATCATGAGTTTGAACACCACAGTCATCCAAGACCAGGAGCCCAGAAGGAGAAAATGGTGGGTTTGTGTATAAACATAAAAAATAAACATTATAATGTTAAAGATGCAGACTTTGGGTTTGGGTGAGCTGTAGTGTCCTGAATTAAGCTGAATTAACTCTACAAAAGTGGAGTAATAAGTTCATTTTAAAGTTTAGCTGACATTTTCTTTCTTTTTTTAAATTATTTAACTTACGTAAAGTTTTCAGATATTTGTAACAGCACTGCATGTTATATATGTATGTAAAATACAGAGGTTTCCTAACCTTTTGCGACCCACACAACCATCCCTAAAAGCTTTCGCACCCCACAAAAAAATGTAATCCACCACAATCACGTGGAAAAAACAGAAAGCAATTAAAAACGGGATTTCACTTGATTGTAAAATCTTACAACACAATAAAAACCAAGGAAATATCCTGTATAGCCATTTATTCATAATGGATTAACTCCAGGTGCCCAAAAATCACTTGGGTTTACATCGAAAAGGTAGCCTTTATCAGTCAAAGAACTTGACCAAAATATGCAAATAAGTATCCCATTAATCTATCTCATTTTTAAAATCAGGTTTGGTACAAATGGTTTGGATTTAGTTTTGGTAAAAAAAAAAAATTAAAATACACCCAATAGTCCTCTAGCAGTACCATCACAGCCTGCAGTTTGACACTCACTTAAAATAATTGTTCAAATTCCTTATGTAGGGATTTTCGATGGTCCAATATAATAAAATGCTGATATGGTTTTGACCCAATTATCAAAAATTTTGGGTGTGCTATAATTTAAAGCTTTGATTAAATACACATTTTTGATGGCAGGAATTGTTTGCTTCGTAAAAACTTGTTCCCCCAAACACTGATTAACTTCTAAAAGTTTATCAGAAGGATTTTTGTTTTCATTATCAGTTTTGCTATAATTACATAATTAATGACATGTTTAAATATAACATGAATTACATTCACATATGATAAACAGTCTCTACATGTTTGATAAGAAATGGCAATAAACGGTAAAACAAGACTGTACACACAGCAATAACTTTTCATCACTGATAATAAATGATCTCATCTTCTAATTACAAACACTGTGCTATGGATTGAAAGCTTTCTGAATCTGCACCTTCCACAGAATCTCTCCTCATTTTCAATGAGCTACAAGCTAGAAACAACAGAGTTCTGAGACTTCTTAGAGTTAAAGCCTTTTCAGTGCCAGGGAGAATCTCACATTCAAATTCAAATGCAAACATCATTGCACTGTCCAAGGTCAAAGATTTATAGGCATTTGTCAGATCAGAAAAACAATCATGCAGTAACGCAGTTTGGGAAGACATATGAATTATTGCATTCTGCCTCTGAGCAGAAAAGGGTTTATCAATGTATGCATTGAAAGCGAAGACATTATGCATTACACTTTGAGATATTACGACTGTAATGCTTCACAACTTCTGAATCAAAAAAAAATCCTAAACAGACACATCTACATTTTTCTTGTATTTTGTTGCTTGTTGTTTGGGTGGTTTTATGTATCGAAAAACAGCCATAAATCATTTTAACATGTCCTTTTTCCAATCTTTATCTTTATCCCTTATTACATGGGTGCCCAACTCTGGTTCTTGTCCAGCACAGTTTGGTAAGTGCTCCTCCACAAATACACCCATCGAACACGGCAATCACTCTTCCAGGGTTGTGGTTTCAAATCTGGCTCCTGGCCTTGTGTGTGTGTGGAGTTTTCATGTTCTTCTCGTGGCGGCATGGGTTTCCTCCGGGGTCTCCGGTGTCTCCCACAGTCCAAAGACATGCATGTCAGTTGAACTGGGGATTCTAAACTGAGGTGAGTGTGTGAGTGAATGGTATGTGTGTGTGTGTGTGTTCTGTGGTGGGCTGGCAGCCTGCCTCGTGCCTGCAGGGACAGGCTCTGGGTACCCGCGACCCTAGTAAGGACTAAGCAGTTACAAAAAATGAATGAATAGGACTAAAAATCCATCATTGCCTTAAAATAAACAAGGCCGCTTCTGTTACTGTGAGCTTAGGACTCTGTTATATGGAAATAAACAAGAAACAGCATTAAGCACGTTTTTAGGTTTTCCCCACATCATGACTGTCCAAATCACTTCAGTGAGAATCGATGGGGCTAAACTGTGCTCGGCAGAATAGGTGGACCTACATTCCTGTATGGGCCGATGTTTAAATGTTTTCATGACTGTGATGTCACATAAAAATGGAACTAAAAACAGCTAATTTTTTATATATTTAAATACACATTAGCCTTTAAGTACTCTGAGGAAGTACATTTGTTTTGTGTGAGGGTGAATATTTATATTGGTCTGTCTTTTTTCTGTGTAGTATAATAGCAGCAGGGGAATGGACAGTGTTGACCATCTCTGTGGAAAGGGAATCTGTCATCATGAACTAAAATACCCAGCATGCTGCACACACACACACACACACACACACACACACACATGCGCATGCACACACACATGCGCACCGACACACACCCACACACACACAGGGTGTCATGTTCTCCGGCACCTAAGAGTCGCTTGTTAGAGAGGCAAATGTGTCATAACTTAGAGGGCAGTGGAGCATTAAATTGCCTTTGATGGAATAAGTTGGCACTATCTCTCTCTCTTTCAGTTTAAATTCTAAATGTTCCACTACAGAAGTGGAGGAGCCACAGAAACTTAGCATAATGAAGAGTTGCGTTATTCGTAACAATTACAATATGTTCGTTTCTTGTCTGTATTCTATTCATATAATAATAATATGAATTACAATATATTACATCATCATTATGAATGTTTGATCATATAATTATTCATATAAATTATATTTGAAGTGTAGATAAAACATACTTTTGCAGTATACTTCAGTATAGCTTTAGTATAACATATGATATGTTTTTGAATATGTCTGGTATGTTTTTGATTATATAAAACCTATTCAAAAACATACCCAACATATTCAAAAACATATGATGTGTTATATGCATTTAAGATCTATCAAAAAGAAATCTCGAAAAATTATTCTTTATTTTGAGTTCATGAAATTGGTAACTGTTGATTTAATTGTTGAGTCATTTTTCAAGTCAAAATATGTTTATGATAGATCTGACGTCATATTAGAAAGTCAGCTGCAAGGCAGAGCTCCCCAGCATTCTTAGTGTTTTTTGGTTTCTGTTAATTATCTTATTTTATTTCTTATCACATATTGTCAAATGATGTTCATTTTGGTTTATTACATACTATCTTCATGCTAAAAATGTCCCTAGATACCTTTTACTGGCATGTATTACATTAACCATGATGGTGTTTTGGCCGATACAGAGGTCAATGTTGTGTTATGGCCTCTGATCACCTTCTGACCTGCATCTGAACAATTCTGGTTGTTTTTCTTCAGTTTTTATCATCAATTTCAGTGAGACATTTTCCTGGTTTTTCATTTTCCATTTCCAGCTCTCCTTAATGTCCTTAATCTCCTTCTGTTTCCAGCTCTCCTTAAGACCACAACATTCTATGCTTAAATACTATTCAAGAATTGTCTTTGAAGCCTTATACGCAAACCACTTTGTTTTCTATGGGTGTGTTTTTGCTGCAGTTCCATTCTGATATTACTGTCTGCCGATAAGTCAAATGGCTGATTCCTGTTAAAAGTAGAAGAGTAGTTAGAACTTGACCACACTAAGCACAAAATCCACAAGACACTCCAGATGGCAGGAGTCTAGTTTGTAAGATTAAATGTTGCCTGACCTTCTCTTTCAGTACTAACCTTCTAGAAATAGCAATGTATATTCAACCTTTCCTACCTAAAAGAGGCATTTTTAGTCAATATCAGATTGACTTCAGAGCAAGACAACTTGCTTCCTTTATGCATACTTTTAATCTTCATCTATGAAAAGCATTTGGTAGTAGGGATTAGTTCACTTATTGCTACAAAAGGTTATTGCTTGGATAAGCACTTGTAAATTAATGCGTTACTTAGTTACTGAAGGAAGTCAGCATGTTTCTCTCAATGTCTTTCCTGATGGAGTATCTCTGGGTTTCATATTCTGCAGCAGTTATTCAGGCTTTATACTGCTCACAGTATTTCTTTTGTGAGAAAAACTGCCAGTTGTACTTTTATGCTGATGATATCATACTGTATGCTCCTACCTCTCCTTGGCTTTGCTCTTCACTCACATTGTACTATAATATTACATTGTTTGGAATAGTGCTTTCAGATTTTTAACACAAAGATGTATTCAAGCTATATTATGTCAGGGATAAAGTTCCTGGCAAACGCCTGACAGAATGTGTTGAAATAACGATAATACAAATGCTTTTTAAAGAGTGTATCAAACATGTCAGATATGAATAATTATACCACTTTTTACTACAATAATTCTTTCTTCTACTGAATATGTTCTTGTAACTGAATTACTGAAGGATTTCACCATGTATCTCCTGATGTCTTTGCTAAAGGAGTACCTCAGGGTTACATATCAGGCAAGAATTTATTCAGGCTTTATACTGATGATAGTGTTTCTCCAGTGACTTGTACTTTTATGCTGATGATACCGTACTGTATACTTCTGCCTCCGCTGTGCGCTCGGCTATGTTTGACTTGCATAATGCTTTTAACATCATACAAACCTCCTCAGTGGACCTAAAATTGGTCCTGAATGAGAGATAAATGTACAGTATTTTCTTTTCTCCACATCCCCCCAACAGTGATTACACAGGCTTGCATATTCCTGCTTTCAGTGGGATAAGCTCAAAGTGTGTTTTTTATGAATAAATATTTTCATTTGGACCCTAAACGTATTGCTCAAAGTTTGTCTAGTAGACTCTAGGATAGAAATAGAAATGGAAACATCCCTGTGATTTCCTTATATGTTCCTATGCTTTTATCCACACTTCAAAAAAAAGCTGTTATATTTCAAAAACTGAGGAGAAAGTGTTTTATTGACATTAATATTATTAATTAAAACTTAGAAAGAATAACTGCAAATAATATTACACAGTAAATAGTATTTTTTTATACAGTAGATCAATGTGTTCCTTGTGGAAGCTGAGCAATACTTTGTTTACATAAATTTCACAGTTTCCTGCATGTAAACATTTGTCTGTCTTTCTCAGTCCTCCTTCATCAAACATCCACAAATAGCCGCCTCTTTTATTCAGGCTCAGTGTAATTACAGGTTAAGAAGCGATTGATTGTTTTGGAGAAGTAGAAGACAGTAATCAATCTGTTCTTCTGGCTAGACGCTGCCCAAAATGAAAAGACAGAGGATGAGGGAGGGGGAGTAACTGAGGAGTGCTTAATCTCAGGCAGATTATAAAATGACCTTACCGCCTTGCAGCCTTGGTGATTTATGAATAGCAAGAATGTGTAATTACAGCAGGAAAATACCTCCAAAATTCAACTTTACGAACTTTGGGGAAGAGTGTGAGAAAGCAACTGGTGTAGAAGTGCATATACGCAGATCATGCATTGTACATATCCACCACTGATGAATGTACCTTACATTAAACCGTCTAAATCTTGATCAATTAAGAATTTTTACTATTAAATTTACTATTAGCAACTACTGATTTTAAACAAAACAATAGCAAGTACAAGTTTGATGTCCAATAAAATAACAAACATTAAATGAACCAATGAATGAAAATAAACATGTTAAAAAATAATCATTACTATAGAATGATTATTTTACTATAGAAAAATCCCATTCAGCTGGTGACCTAGTGGTTAAGGCAGTCCCCCTGTGATCAGAAAGTTGTGGGTTCGAATCCCAAGCACCACTGAGGTTCCCTTGAGCAAGGTTCCATCGCCACACACTGCACCCCGGGTGCTGTGTTCCTGGCTGCCCACTGCTTCACTTGGTGAGTGGGTTAACACTGTACTGTGATGTGTTCACATATGACAAAATGTTCACTTTACTAGAAACTGTATGTACATCCCTAACACATGACCATATATATATATGATGGTTTTATGAAAAATAATAATCACAGTAATTGCCTACCAGACTAAAATATGTTCTGGAGATTTTTTCCATGAGAACCTCATGAAAAAAGCTCATGAAACTGAAGCGGGTGAATTACCCGTGCAAGGAGGGTCCTTTATTGGTCATGCAGACTAGATATGTAATCTGTGCTAAAATCCTACAATCGCATTACAGGCTAAACCACATTATCCTGCCCCCAGCTTTAATTTATTCACACTGACACACACCTGAGAGAGAAGGTGGTGTGTGTGTGTGTGTGTGTGTGTGTGAGAGAGAGAGAGAGAGAGAGAGAGAGAGAGACTGATAAAAAACTCTAAAAATAAATGTAGTAAAATGTCGTATAGTATAATATAGATGACCAGGCTATCTTTCCTATATATTTTCCCTAACAGAGAAAGGTATGTGCGCTCAGCTGTTCAACACTCTCACTGATACAAAAACATGAATCTAGTGCCGGAGAAAAATATATATACATATACATAAATAGATATATTCATTCTTAGCTGTAAACTTCAGTTCTCTTCTAGCCGATTATCTCATATATAACTGCTATTCTGCTATATCCCTGAAATCTAATGACACATTCATTACACAGTGGCATAATAAATTTAGTACATTTTAATTCATAATAAAATTTCACGATGGGGAGTGATGCGGCATTATCCAACAATAGGCTACTCCTGTTTATCCAAACACGGCCAACCTGGCCAAAAATGAATGAGGAGAAACTAATGAAGAAAAGAGAGCTATTTTTTAACAGATGAGTGTTGGACCTTCCAGGTTGCCATTTTTTGTCGTGGTTATTGTTGTAATATTGTATCAATATAGTAAATGTGTTGCACTAAAGTAATATGCATCCCAATCTCATAAACTAATTTTATTGCAGATAAGACACTTCCATCTTGGCTGCTAGCTGCTAGGTGTGATGATTCCACTGTGGAAGACCTCAAGCCTTCGCAATGCAATGCAATGCTGCATTTTAATACCTGCTTTTTGTTAAAACAAGATGAAGATTGAAGATTGTATGTTGCATTTACTCTTCCTGATCTCATGCTCTCATGTGTTATAACTGATTAATTATTTATCTTCGTGGTGCATGATGGAAAGCATTCTGAGAGTCAAGTTAACTTTCAGGGATTTAAGAGATGATGCTCAGCAGATATGTGAACATTACAGGAGCACCTTGATTTTCTTTTCAAGAGATAAAAGCATCTCAAGGAAATCTCAAGAATCCCCTTCTTTATTTCACACCATCCTAATACTGGACTGTTGTAACACCTGGCTTTATAAACTCAGACCTCCTTTTATCTGTAACATGCTGTTAAACACTGGTGGGTATTTTTCATTGGCTGTGTCCTTTTGTTGGTGCCTGCTGTTGCTATCCTTTATCCAGTCTGGAGCTGTTTGCCACTGCTTGTTCACACATGCATTATGGAAAACAGCGCATTAGAGCCCACTGACACCTCATTCGCAGACCTGAAGAGATCCAAGAAGACTGCAGCTCTTGCAACGCAGCTTGTCGAGTTTGCTCCTCAAGCCCATGACAGTGGACGACAACCTTAGCTTTCTGCAGCACTTATGGTTCGAGAGTAACAATGTCTGGTTTCTGGAACAGTACTCTGTGAGTTGAAACAGCAACTCCGGTTATAAATAAAGGAACTGTGTTTTAGACCAGTAGTCTGAGTTCTAGAGCAACAGAATTCTGTTGTAGAGCAGCATTCTGGGTTCAAGAGCAGCATTCCGGGTTCATCAGAAAAAGCCACTTTCTCTTGTTTCTAGAATAACATTCATTTGATTATAGAGAAAGACTTTTATTGCTCACTTTTACAATTGATCAAAATTAACAAAGTCTAAAGCGATGTTCACTGGCTCTTATAGTAATACCCTCGGTTTTAAAGTAGCACTCTGGATTGTACAGTGACATTCTGTGCTTTATAGAATAACATTCCCTGGATTCTAGAGAAACATCCACTTGGTTCTATAAAATAACTTCAGGTCATAGAACAGGGATGTCAAATCTATCCATAAAGAACTTGGTGTCACTGCAGGTTTTGATCTAAACAAGCAGGAGCTCATCTGATCTACTAGGGGCAGCTGATGGCCTGGTGGTTAGGCAGTTGTCTGCGATTGGAAGAACGTGGGTTTGAATCCCAGGACTGGCAGTGGTGCCACTGAGGTACCCTTGAGCAAGGAACCGTCCACACACACTGCTCTCTACTCACTGCATTGCTGGCAGCTTCACTTGGTGAATCGATTAAATGCAGAGAAAAGTTTCACACTGTGTCCTGTGGTGTGTTCACGTATGAGAAATGGACACTTTAACCTTACCCTACTGTTTGAAGACTGAGACCAAGTGACTCCTGCCTAGTCGGAATGAAAACCTGCAGTCACACTGACCCTTTGTTGTCACCCCTGTCCCAGATCAACATTTACTAGATTCTAAATCAATTTTCATTGTGTTCTACAGCAATGCAGCACTCTGTGTTTTAGAGCAACACTCTGAATCCTAAAGCAACATTTTCTAGGTTGTAGAACATTACTTTTTGAGTCAATTCTCTAGGTTCTAGTTAAGCACAATGCATCCTGTGTCAGTACTTAAATGTGATGCAATCTGGGAAATGTCTTTAAAAAGTTATTTAAATTAACTACTATGTCCAAAAGTCCAAAAGTTATTTCCTACATTTGAAAACGCAAACAGCGGAGGTGCATGGAAATCGTCCAACTTTCTTGTGCAAGCCTATGAAGACAGTTCACCTATCAAAGTAAACCACATAAAATAAAGTAGTATTGATGCACATTTTCCCGCTAGTCAGTGTGAGCTATATGGGAAATAAAAGGTTTTTTTTCGTCAGTGAGTCAGTCAGTCAGTCAGTCAGTCAGTCAGATGCAAGTCATGGTACTGTCAGATGGCACAGCAAGACAGGAGAAGAGAGGCGAGGAAGCTGCACACCTAAATGAACTAAATAGACTTAACCTCCTTAATCCAAGAGATGGTACTGCCTTGAACAAGGTTATACTGGACTATTTTCCAGAGATGAGGACGATGGTGAGGACGATGGTGAGGACGACGGTGGAGACGGGGAATTACCGACGAGGAAGAAGAGTCATGCTAAGGTAAGCTAACTATTTCAATGGGCTACAAGTTTTTTTTCTTAGTTGTTATACTGCATGGCTATCAACCTACAATCAAAATAGTCAGAGTCTGAATTCTTAATACAATAAAACCTTACTTGAAAAAGGTTATCTCCTTTAGGTGACATCTGTTTCTGTATTATGCTATGGATATTGCTGTTGCTAACTTTATTTTGTTTTGCATTCAGTCCAGGTTTTATGAGAGTTTAAAAGGGGGAATTAGCCTGAAATTAGAGGCTCATATTAGGCTGCTGCTAGTAGACACTCGGTGTCTGCTTGCATGAAGTTGGCAGCCCACAACAAATGTGCTCAAATGTTAATTTTGTCTGTACAAACGATGCATTTATGGTCCTTGATACTAATGGGGTGCTAGGGCCCAAGATTACCAACTAAGTTAAAGGAACACTTTATAACTTTTCACCACTATTTGATGTATCCTGTTTTATCAGACAATTATCTTTGGTACCACCTTCAAATTAAGCTGGATGGCATATAGTCATATAAAATGTGAATAAATACAATGTTAAGCCTATTCCCACCAGTTATACACTTTGTAACACAACATTGCTGGCTGTATTGTCTTGTAGCAGTACCATTACGATTCTGCAAAATGTTTCAAAGGTTTTGTGTGCCTTTGAGGTAGCAGTCCACATATTTTACTCCAAAAACTCTACAATGTTAAACTGTTCAAGTGCACAAATGCTAATTTTGCATGCACAATCAAATACAAATGATTTATACAGATTTTCAACATGACAATCCTGTCATGGAGGACGTGAGGGACATTCTGCCACCATTACCAAATCTACACCAGGGTGAAGGCAATGTTGGGGATTTTATCTGTGTCTGCAAGTACAACAATGGGCACCCATGTTCAACTTGTTTCTAGCCAGAGGAGCTGCAGATTATTGTTGCTGTTACCTGGAAATGACACTTGGATAGTCTTGATCCAAATGCTTTACCTGATCAACTTCTTTCAAAGGGTCTTGACACTAAAAGGCAACAGTACCTTTACAATGAAATTAGGGAATTTGTTTCAGAGGACAAACAAGACTTGGTTTGCCCCCAGCCCCAAGTTCAGATGAATTAAGTGATTCTGGTGATGAACTGCTTTGTTAAGTGCGGTTAGGGTCGAGGCCAGTTTTAAAAGAAAGGGTGTCTTTGTGCACTGAATGCCTATAATCTGCAGTAGATATGTTTATATTGTCATTTCAAGTACGCTATGCCAAAAGTGAAATTTTTAAAAAGGATATAAAATAGTGTTTCAATCAGTATAAACTAACTGATGTATAGTACATAAATAAGACTTAACATGTTTAATATATTGTGTGTGTTTTTACTTGATGTGCATGTCAAGTATGTATCATATGTAATTAACAAACTTATATTGTATAATAGTAAATGCCTGATAACAATAATCACAGTACATAATACTGTACATTTTGTTTCAGTCTGTACAGTTATTATTATTATTATTATTATTATTATTATTATTTTGTTAGCAAAATATATCTTAAATATGTTTCATTAATATGATATGTGTTGTTGGAGCCAAAATTAACCTTCTCTGTGTGAGTATTTTGTGTTGTTTACTCTTAAAATACTTCATAACTAACAAGAGTTAAAAACTTGGCGATAAACTCATTGAATGTGTTAACAAATAAAGACATACTGAATGTTCTGTTAATTTGTGAGTGTTGTGTGATGCTTGGGGCAAAAGTAACATTTTTTGTATGTACATTGACTAATTAATGTTTTACTAAAGTAAAGTGATTCATTATCTTCATTATCTATGAGGGGCCGTTTAGGAAATATTTCAGACTTTTGTTACACAAACACATTTGAAACACTTACACATTCACATATAAAACTGTCACGCATGCATCCATACTACTGAAAACTCACACACACATATATGAAACACTCATACAGATACAGGAGAAATGGACTTACACACACACACATATGAAACACTTATACAGAGACAGATGAAAAGGACTCACACATACACATGAAACGCTCATACCGATACATGTGAAATGTATTTTCTCACACTCACACACACATATGAAATGCTCATGCAGAAAAAGGTGAAATGGACTCAGACACATATGAAATGCTAATACAGATGCATGTGCAATAGATTCTTATGTAACAAATACAGGCTTCAGCATAAAACTTAAACTGTGTGTTAAACATTCACATAGCAATAGTGAAGCTTTTCACATATGTATGTGCGTGAAAACATTTCAGTATATCTGGAAGGTGTTTCACTATATCTGGAATGCGTCTAAAATTTTAAGTGGGATCCCTGCGCGCTTTTTTTACGTCTCATAATGGCGGATTTAAACAGGGACCAAGTAATGACTGAGGCTGTCGGTTTACTGAATACAATTTTATCATCCCCGACGTAATAAATAACATCGCGGCTGCCATAAACATCAACCCCCGCTGCATCAGCGACTCCCTCAATTGCAAATCAGTTCACTGAAACTGAGCTTAGATCGCTATTTCGTGGTGACAACCAAAGGATGGTAAGAGCTAATGCTACAGCTCGAACTCAGCATGAGATCTCACAAACACCACTTGCCGAGTCGGCCCGTTACAGTACAAGACTCATAGCCGCTGGGGATCAAAGGCACGGCAAAGGTAAGCCCCACAAATTATTTTAATTCCAGTTGTAAAGTAACATAATATATAGGCTTTTTTCTACCGTTAGCTGGCAAGCTAATAAATTAGCTGAATTAGTAATAGAAGTAATGGGCAACAGAAATTGGGAAACACAATTTCCCTGACAAGGGGATCACATAGCTGAGCCTGTCAGTGTTCTTAAATGTTCACTGTGTTAAGAGGTTTTTCAATAAAAAGATAACACATAGCTAACTACTAAAATACATGTATTATTTAAATAGATTAAAGAGAGCGTTTGTGTCTTTGCTAGCTAGCAACATTGTATGCTGTGATGGTACTGGAAAATGATTACAGAACAGAAACATTTAATGTGCATTTGCATTTATGCTTCACTATGTTTGCTGAAAATGACAGACAGTACTTTTAATGTTTGTTTTAGGTTTAAAAAAACTCCCCACAAAACATGTCACAAAGATGTCATACTACTTCCCAGCCCAAATGTGGTTGTGAAACAAAATAGGAAGCAGAGACTTTATGTGAAGGGTCACATTTTGAATGCTTTTGAGTTTGATAAAGCATGGAATAGTGGAATGGTAAAGGAGAGAATTAAGCATGCATTCAAAGGAAAGATTCCAGCTGAGGTAATATGTCCCCTTAATTAGTTTGTGTTTTTTTGCTCTTATTAATTACATATTAGTTAAGATCCAACAATTCAGCAGTTTCACTGTTTGTAGATGTTTAACCAAATATACTGTACTGTGCAAAAGTGTAAGGTTTTTAGTTATTATTTAGTACAAATTTAGATATAAATGTTTATTGTATTTTGAACCATAAAACTTGAAAATGCTGTGGCAAAAGCATGAGAAGGCATAACCACTTATGAAACAAGAAATCTGGTAAAGCCTATGGGTTTTAGGCCTGATGAAGATATTGCAAGCAAAGCAAACACATATTACAGTTACAGTGCTAGCCAATCTTTAGCACGTTGAAAAGTCAGTAATTCTGTCAACACCAACATTAATACTTTACGGCTGCACCCTTGGATGCAATAACAGCCTGCAGTCATGCAGGCACACTATGTGCAAGATTTAAACAATGTTCAGTTGTTATTTACTTTAGAAGCATTCATAAGATTATAATTCTGAATTAAAAAATGAAGCTGAACAGTTACACAGTACAGTAGATGTCAAGAAATGTCACCTATGCTAAACTTTTGGCCAGCACTGTAAGTATTTTTACTTTAATTAAGTTGAAACCAGTCTGTACTGTATTAGCTACTTTAGCTCACATTTTGAACTGGTTTAATATAAAACATGTTATGTTCAATGTTTTTTAACATATAGATGTAAGTACTTTTCATCTCATATTCCTCTTTGCACTGCAAAACAAAATAATTGGCCTTGTTGTTAATTCATTTGTATGTTAATAATTGTTTGTTAAATGACATCACAATGTGTCAATTATTGAACATTAGAAATAGAATAGATTGAGTGATTCATTTAAATTCAGTTAAATTATCCAGAAAACATGCTGGTATTTTTATGAATAGTCACATAAATCTACATATAATCTGCTACTAAGATCAACAGACAAAGAGAAACAGCTGACTTGGTAAATCTCAACTAATAAGTTGTTGTATTGTGTATTACTATTCAAATGAATTGATACCAAGTTTTGTTTTGTTGATATTTAAATATTCCATTTCATAATTCAGTACTTTTAGTCTATGGTAAGAACAGAAATGTGAATCTCAACTATCTTATCCACTGTATCACTGCAGCATGGAATTTCTAATGGGATGTGGCAATAAACTGGTTGTCCCGACACTAACTGATGGGTAGGAGCTGAATGGGTGTATGATACAAAAAGTCTTCAGATTGAAGGCTTTGTACATCAGGCCATCAATACCTATTGAAGTAAGTAACTATAGATATATTTAGTTGGACATTGTATTTGAATTTTAACCAACCAGAAGACCAGAAACATGCTTAGTCCTTAAATGGTCAAAAAGCTTTTTTTGCACCCAGAGTGTTACTGATTAATAATGCAAATGTTATTACAGATTATGCCAAATCAGGGCTCCATTATATGTAACTGAAATCCATCAATATCATATTTTTCTAAGTCTGAAGATTCTGACTCTGAGTGCATGTTGGATGATGAAGATCAAGATGAAGCTGTAAATGAGAGGCAAAAATATGCTGTAGATGAGGCATCACCAAACAATCAAGAGCCTTCTACCTCACAAGCAGAAACTTTGCTCACAAGACAGAGTGCTGCACCTCCTCCTTCTCCATCTCATGCGCCATTAAGAAGTCACAAAGCGCTCTCAGATGACACAGACTATAACACATACCTCACAGTTATGACTGCAATGATGGAATTGTCAGAGGAATCCGATGAAGAATTAAATCAAGCCAAACAAACCAGTCTTGAAGATCAAATGTGAGTTAAAATCAGTGTTAAATGGAGTGTGGAGCATTTAATACTATGATGTGAGATATGAAAAATGCCTACTGATTGGTTTGATTGGATTGATTGATGTGGTATTTGCAAACAAATCTGTGTTTTATATCTAGTTTAAATTCAGTGTAGTTTATCAGTTTCCATTTTGTGTTAATGTGATATCACAAATGTGATAATGTATATCAAAAATTGAGAATAATCCACTGAAATCCTTCTGATACATTTCATTTTACAGTGGAAATGGATGTACACAAGATGTCCCAGTGCAACAACTACTTAACACCTTGGCAGCACCCTTGTAAGTTTGTTGTGACATCCACTGTATATTGTTATTTATATATAGGTTTCGGGAAGGGACGAAAACACTCTGTGTTCTGCAACAAATCCAGCAGCATCCAGATGCCTTTCATCCCTTGCTCTGACACAAGACAGATAAACTCACAGCAGACATCCTGGATGACCTTTTTCAGATTCGGTTCTCAGAGTCTGGGAGCAACAGGCAGATGGTGGAGAGTAGAACCATTGCCTTCTGGCGGGATTACTTACAAGATGCTGAAGGCAAGTTGAAAAACATCACTGATGTACAGTAATATTTGTTTTGTATAGAAATTATTTAGGACATTCAGATAAAATTTTATTGTTGCAGAATTAACGAAGTAAGTTATCAGTGTATTAGTATAGTGCTGGGTTTTTCAATTAAAAAGCATTTCATGGGTAATGAAGATAAAAAGTGTGTTCTCTTAGATGAAGAAGGACCTACAAAGCTGGGGAAGATTCTAACTTTTGCAACAGAAGCTAGTGAGATCCCTCCTATTGGCTTTAGCCCTCAGCCATCCATTGACTTCCTCCATAATTAAGTTTTCAGCTCTACACATGTCGTCTCAGCTCCATGTTTCCCAGTGGCCAATACATGTGTAAATTGTTTGCGCCTTCCACTACACAGTGACTATGAAGCTTTCAAGACCAACATGAATTTTTCTATAGCTAACACACAAGGATTTGGTATGCTGTAATGATATGGTATGCTTTTGTTTCTAGCTTTAATCCTTAAATATTCTAATGGTTGAAAGGGCCAATGTGTTTATTTATAGTTCAGACAGTTGAAGTGTATCAGTGATCAGATTTTTTTTGCCTTTTAATGTGCCTTAAAATGCGACAGATGTAACTAAAAACAGATCTAACTTTTGAAAGGTATTGTTTCTGCAGCTAGTGTTATTGTTCCTTTGTTTCTACAAGCTGTTTGTATTTTTGTATTTGTTCTTTAACTCACTTTACCTGAGTAAAATAAAAAAAGAAAAATTGATTTTGTGCTACTACCTAGTTGCCCATTTCAAACCCAGTTCTCCAGCAGCAGAACATCTTAAAACCAACAAGGACTGTTGCCAAAATGAAAAATGAGTGTTTATTATTTTCATGTAAACCATTTATCAAGACAGAATTTTTTTTCATCTCATTTGGTTTAATTTGTGTCATTTAACTGCCTTAAAAGGAAATTAAGAAGGGCTAAAATCTAATTAATACCATGGTTACCATAGTCTTCAAATGGGTTAAATAGCTGTTCAATTATATTCATATTTATATCATTAATGAAAAAGGTATTCTCTGGAATCTCCACATTATTTGCAGTTTCCAGCTCAGGTAGTGGTCCATCTGGATCAGTTTCATAACTCTCATCCACATCAAAAATGCTAGCAATTGCAGTGTTATCTAATCCTGTATGGTGAATAACACATGTTTGTCATAGCTGGAGAGGTGTTTGCCCTCCTTGTGTTGAGAGTCCACGGTGGTTCCACTGGTTTCTAAACTCTACAGCAGCTCTCTCAATACGTGGTAAGTATATATAGTGCAAACAAAATAAGTGAAGTTCATTTAGGGAATCTAAAATCCCATGGTCTTCCATAAAAGTGAAAAGATTCCTGTATTGAAAAGATACCATAGATTTAGTTCAGCCCAAAGCCTTTCAATCCATTGATTGTGTACACTACGTCCTGTTATGACTCTTCTTCTGCCTGTTCCTCTACTGCCCAGCATAAAACTGGCCGCCATAACGTTTTCCATCCCATGGTCGCACCTTATCCTAGATGGTAAACAAAAATTACATACTCCCTCTTGGAAAAGGTGCAGAACACTTGCTGCCCTCTTGTTGTCCAAACACCTGAGATACACAATGGTCCTACTGTATCCATCCACACAGCTGTGAAACACCATTCGCCATCTCACTAATTTATGGTTTCCATCCAAATGGCTGTGAATAAAAAAATCTCTGCTTAGCTGTGGTACATATTGTCACCAGTAGCCTATGGTTAAAACACTCGACTATAACAACAGACATGGGTTCGATTTCTACTCCTTGTGTCCCTGATCAAGGCACTTAACTTTAAGTTACTTTAGGGGGTGTGTCCCTGTAATCACTGAATGTAAGGACGTCAGCTAAATACAAACGTGATGCTCTTACCATGATTCGTTAGGTGAATGAATGGTGTAAACTCTTCATCGCATGGCAAAGCGTCGTCGGAAGCAGCGTCCAATAGGGTCAATGACATATAGGCTCATTCGTACACGCCAGTGCTGGATGCGCAAGCCTCGAGAATGCAGACTGCCAATTATGTAGGCTTCACCTGCGTTTGGTGTATTCTGTAAAATTTCTCTGACGTTTCGATTAAGGGCATCCTCGGATATGACAGTGTAAGAAATTGGTCGAACTCCAGGGCGTTCTCTGTGATTGTAAAGCATTCATCGGCCAATGCCAATACACACAGAAGTGTTCTACTTGAACAGATGTAATGTCATACGGAGGGCGATCCAGCCATTTACTTTCTATAAGTGGAGGCACCGATGTTGTTAGAGCAGAGGACACCTCTCTCGTGTCATAGCAATGCAATAAATGACGAAGACACCTATAGACCGACTGTAGCGTAATTATGTTACTTCTGTGTATAGGCTCTTCGGCATGAAGCACACTTAGAAATGCGCTCAAGGTTCGAGTGTGGTCATCCAGCTCTCTGTACAGTCTTCCAAGAGTAACACCATCTCTCTCTCTCTCTCTGTATTACCTCAATACATCGCAGTGTATCATTGAAGAACTGTATTATGTCTTCATTAGCCCAAACACCATGCAGGAATGAGCTAAGTAAAAAAAAATGAACAAAATTCGTGAATGCATAGTTTTAGCTACAATTGCAATAAGTTACTACGATTTAAGAATGCATTTCCGACTGTCCAACACTGAAAAAAGGAGACGTCATGGATTTATATAAGCATCTTGGGTGTATTTAACACAACTGCCTCATGTTCTAAAGTGAAGCATAACTGTATAGTTTAAAAACTACATGATATGCAGAGATGGTGCACGAATTTGTTCGGATCATGTTGGGATGAAGTGAGTCAATAATGTAGTGATGTTAATTATCGTGATATCGTGCTCGATCTCATTTTGTGCGCTTTGCATTGTTGGAAGAAGAAGTCAACCGTCACAGTCACGTCCAAGGGCTCGCAGAATGGAGCCACTACTTCGGTAAGTTTGGATTTTCTTATTGAATATTGTGAAAATCTCAGCCAAATGTAGTTTAATGTCTTGAGAGCCATGATGTAACATTAATGTAATTAAGTGCCGTGAGCTTATTTGCTCACTTTTTTGCGCCATGTTTCATTTGAATTTGTTTTTTGAGCGGGAGCCATTAATGTTAGATTTATCTTAACTCTGCGGCGCTAACATACTTTGCTCTTCTGTTTGAATTGGTTTGCTAACTGACCGTTCAGTTACATTGTTTGTTTACAGAATTTTTGATGGGCATTTAAAGGCATATGCATAGGCAAGTTATAAAATGTGTAGCCTACAAAAAATGCATATTACACATGAAGGCAATGGGCTATATTTCTGTTGCATACAAATTGTGTTAAGAAATACAGTTATAATAATAATAGTACTATTGAAATAAAGTTTTGCAATGCCTAGAATTTTTTTCTGTTTTGCTGCAGATTGACAATCTCAAGTCTGCATATCACCTAAAGTCAGCTGATGGATTGTGGGCTCAAGTTTTTGTGGTGAGAACAGGATGTTGTCACCCTCTTACTGTTGTGTATACCTTCACCTTGTTATACTCTATGTTTGATATTCCAAGAATGCATTTTTGAATCAAACACCATTTTGTCCTCACTAGACATCTTTGTTTCCACTTTTACAGTGAATGGTGCTAGAAGTGTTCCAGTGAAGTGTTCCATAAAGGTCAGGTCCAAACAGGTAGTTTTAATGTTGTTTTGTAGATGCTGGTGTCACATGCTGACTGGTTAAAAAAGTCAGTGTTTGTCTTCAATCACTTTCTTCTGTGCTACTGAAAATGTGGGTTAAAATATCTCTCATTTCTTCTTAAAGATGACATTGATGTTGGAAGGGAGTCCCTCATACGAGGTGTCTGCATCTATCTGAATGAGAATCTAAACGTCTTGGTGCAGGAGTACATGATGAGTGTTTTGTGAGTAGATTGTGGCTTTGCTACATTTAAAAATGTACTCTTAACTTTGTGATCCTACTTGGACTGTTTAGGTCAATTTGTCCTCTTTATTACTTTGGCAGAGATTCCAATGCTGAGATTAAAACAAAAAGTGACAGTTGTCACAAAAATGGTCCAAACAGTCTGCTTTTTCTCCATAGCCCCCCATTATGAAAGTGAAAAATCACCCATTTTGACCCCTCTGCCACAGAGTAAAAATATAATGTTTCTCTTACATTTGGGGTTACACCAGTGTGAAAACATTTCAAATGTGTGATTATATTGAAAGAAGGAAAATTCCACCATCTCCATGCACTGTGCTGACCCTCATCTGACAAGGGCAGAATTGGGACTGGGATATAACACGTCCTGGTTAATGATAAAAACCATCCAGGAACATAAAAAATGAGGAGGAGAATAATATCTTTACATTTACATTACAATGCTATTCTGATGATGGCCTGGGGCTACCTGGTGACTCCACATGCAGCCAGCTGTTTCCAATAAATCTTCTGAGTGGCATAACCTAGCTTCTGGTGGTCTTTCAAACAAAAACTAATGTAAAGCTTGAAGTCTCCTCTTTATTTGATCTGGAAGTTATGTGTCTGTTTTTGTGTGGGGGGTTTTCTCTCCGAAATTGACGATGAGTGGCAGCATGGCAAGACATTATTTGGCTGCAGTAATCTGCTATGCTGTTTACATGGTTTTAAATAAACTATAATATTAGAATTGCTGCATTGTTTTTGCTGTTGGTAGTGTTTTTTTCTTTTTTTTAAGCTTCAAGAAATGTTTTCATTTTTAACCAGGATATGCCATGGAGAAAACAGTGGAATCTATGTCACCAGAGAGATGCCAGGCAATGACTTTTCTGATGATTGCATCAGCGAGGATGTGGTGGTGCTTCAAGATCTGGATAATGTGACCATTGCAACAGCCATGCTGTTTGGACTTTTTTTACTCCTTGGACATGATGTATCCACCACAGCTCCGCTACACTTTCGAGGTGATTCAAAAGGTGGTAATGGAGTTGGATGTGACTCAAGTCTCGAGAAAATAAAGAGAGCTCACTGTTGTTGTGCACGTGAGGCCCACAATAAATAACAGCATCTATTGTTAAGTCCATCAACAAAAACAAAGTATCATTCATTTTATACTTGTTTCACCAATTGTTTACTCCTTTACTGCCGTGTCAAAGGTGACAGTTTTTTCCCCCTCTTCCTCTCTGCTAAAGGTTCTTTGGTTGGCAGCATTATTCAATTTTAGTTTCGGTTTGTCTTTGCAAATGAAGAGATGGAGAACTGTACAGTCTAAATAGTCCAATCAGCGCCATGTGATATGGGATGTTTAGTTCAGTTGGATTAAAGAATTTTGAATATTGCTAAGAATACTGTTTTGTCACAAGAAGGTCAGTGTTGGAATTTTTTACACTCTCAGTATTGCTGTTCACTGTTTATCCTTGAATAAAGGTTTGGACATACAACTGTTTA
>JBBJLS010000109.1:7612730-7623788 GCA_037577275.1 Bryconaethiops microstoma | reverse complement strand
TCTCTCTCTCTCTCTTTCTCTCTCACCCTCTCTTTCTCACTCTCTCTGCCACCTCCCCTATACCTGTCAGTGGGGTGCAGACATCCAGCCCTAAGCGGGTGGGGAAGTCTGGCTCCATACCGTGCTTGTCACACTTTGTCAGGCCTTTTCCTACATCGACTTAAAGTCTCCTCCTTCTGCCTTTTTCCTGCATGGCAAATTATAAAACATGTTGCTGAGGCTCCAAACATTCACCATCAAAACCATCTGCAAGAAGTCACAGTTGTCGTGTACCTGTCATAAATAAGAGAGACATCACGGCAATGATGACAAAACCCTGTCGCCTCTGCAGGCCCAAAGCCACCGGGGAGCGCCGCGCTAACACGAGCCAGAGCTGATGCTCATCATTAATTCAGGAGCGCGGGAGTTCATGCAAAAAAAACTCTCCACTGTTCATTTCTACAGGCTAAGACTGTGCAATGTGCTCCAGCAGAGAGGTGGATGCGTTTGGCCTTGATATGTCCTGAACCCTGTCCGAATGAATAGCGTTGACTTTACAGGTAACACTGGAACGAAGCACATATACAACCGCACGCTCTACATCCACTGTGCTTAAGTCTTTTGTGTGAGAGAGAAAATACCCATCACCACACATGCACGAACACATGCACAGCCCAACAAAAGTGTGAGCGTGACATGCAGCTTTAGAAATAACTGTATAGTGTATACGGTTTACACTGCAGGAGAAAAAATTATCTGCATAGGTTTTGCTGGTATAAAACAAGTATTTAACTCAACACCCATCAAAAGTTTAATCAAAGTTAAAATTTAAATATTCTATTTAGCAGTAGACCCTCTTTTAAGATCTTTTAGGCAAGGGGCTCTCACCTCTTTTAACAGCATGGAATGACTGGTACCACATACTAGTATGGGGAATAGGAGGATTGGGGATGCATAATAGCCTGCAAAGATCCACCAAACCATCATCAAGCACTACTAAACCCACGACTCTATATACACTCCTAATGTGGCAAGTGGCACTTTGCTTTGTACACTGGTATTTTGTTAAACTTTTGGTGATTTGCTGTAACAGTCTGTTGATACTCTCTTGAATCCTCTTTTTAACAGATACAGTTTCAGTCAGTATCAACATACCCACAACATACCCATGATATGTTAACAATTGCATAACATTTAGGGGGAATGTAGTGGGACAATGCAGTAAAACGTCAGATTTTCGCAGTCCTAAAAGTAGATAAAGAGTGCTCCAATATTACATATCTGTGAGTGGCAAAAGTATGTGAACCTCTATGATTAGAGACTTTACAACATGTTGGTGGGAGTGGAATTTCTAGGTCATGGTTACCCGACTCGCGAGTGGTCGACCAACAGAGATCCCTCCAAGAGCAAGATATGTTAAAATCCATGAGGTCACAAAAGACCCAGGGTAACTGCAAAGCAAATATAGATCTCTCTCAGACTGGTTAATGTTAATGTTCATAAGTCCACCGTTAAAAAACAAAACAACTGTGTGCATGGCAGGGCTGCAAGGAGAAAGCTATCCCAAAAGAACTTTGTTGTCCATCTACAGTTTGTTAAAGACAAGCCAGAAGGCTATTGGAATGGTTTGTGGATGGAACATTTTGGTTTAAAATAGAAAGCGCTATCTTATGAGAAACAAATGGGTCAGGTAATGTAGTATGACAAGCTTGTCATATTGATGGAACCATGAATTCTGAATTATATCATTAATTCAGCAAGATCATCATAACAAAGTATGGTTAAAGAAGAACAGAGTTTAAAACGGCCAAGTCAATGTCCTGATCATAACCCAATAGAACCTATTTAATGTGAGGAAACCTACCAGTATCCCAGAGTTGAAGCTGTTCTGTATGAAGGAACTTGCTAAACTTTCTTTAGGTAAATGTGCAGGACTGATCAACCAGAAATGTTTAGTTGCAGTAAAGGGGTTCACACCAGATACTGAAAGGTTCAAATACTTTTGCCAGTCACAGATATGTGATATTGGTTCATTGGTTCGTTGAGCCCCCTTCTCCTCGCATGCAGGGCAAGCACACGGACACCATGGGTAGTCGAAATGCATAATGACTTTACTTTTATTTTAAACAGAAACGAACCAAAGGATAAAACAGGCATGAGAGCCAAACTCTAGACTAAAGACTCTAAAACAAAGGGAGACAGGAACCAAACAGGGTAACGACCGGTTTGACTGACGTCAGTGCGCAAAACAAAACCTCTATAAATACACACAAAACAAAAGACAAGAACCAATAACCAAACAGATCACTCAACATAAACTCAACTCAGCTGTGACTAATAAACTCAATATTACTTCAAAATAAAAGCCCCAAAACCAAAATACACACAAACAATGGTGGCCTCTAGCGGCCACCCACAGTCATAGTCCCCAGGCCTGACAGAAATGACATTGGAATCAACAAATCTTATAAACTAACTTTGAGTTACAACGTGTAGGACCTATTTCTTAAGAAAACCGTATGAAAAAAAATTATGGGACCAATTTGTTAAACAAACTTATGAAAAACTTAGATACAGAGTTTCAGCTTTCTGTCAGCTGTTATAAATGGAAAACTCTATGCCAGTCCTATTTACTGAAGGGATCACTGCTGAATCCACGACAAAATGCATGCAAGTGTCTAAGTTTTTTATAGAACAACCATTTTTGTGGATGGATGGATGGATGGATGGATGGATAGATAGATAGCTTCTTCTACCTTTGTGTAAAACTTTACGGCACAGTAAAACTAAAAAGAAACCTAGAACTTTCAGCGCTGTTCCGGCTGAAGCTGCTGTTTGACATTAATATCCACCATCTGTTGAAGCGGAAATGTTATTTTTTTTAAATCTGTGCTAACCGTTTTTCAGCAGATGTGTGTTTTTTTTTAATGATGGATTTCCACTGTCACGATTATAAATGGAACTGAAGCTTGCCCGTCCTCACTCCTTCTTTCTGTCCGTTCCATCAGGCTGCTGTGTTTTTGGCATCATTGGGGCTTAAAGCTCCACACTGTCCACACAAAACAGCTTACAAGCTTTAAGCAGACTTTTTGGCCCGCCTGTGCTAGAATGAACTCTTCATGTTAGGACACTTTCTGGAAGTGTTTGAAGCAAAATGATGCAGAAGGCAAGCAACTCATTAAATTCGGTCGATGTTTAGTAGTTTATTGATATGCAATCAAAGATTTGTCTCTAACGGGGCTTTGGGTGGGTTCCCTGTCTCTGTTCTATACTGCAGCATTGATTAAGGAATAATAAGCAGGATGTTGATGAGGGAAATTCAGGCTAGGGTACCGGTGTTTATCACCGATTTATCTGCCTACTCTAATGATTTCTTTCTTAATTTACTGTTTCTAGGCTGCACCGTGCTTATTGTTAGCATGTGTGACCATCAAATGCTTGGGAGCACCTAGCTTTTAAAATGCTTTTAATAAAAAAACAGGGTTGCTTTGCTATTTTATACACAAGAATAACTATTGTGATGTAAATTTAGACACAGAACGGCTTTTTTTCCTGAGGTCCACTAAACTTTGTGAGGTTTTAGGAACCAAAAACAATCATGAATTTATCTTACATAACCCTTTTCCGACCTCTCTATATCTTTTAGTATTAAAACAAGCTATTTTTTTCCTACGACTTTACATCTGAGATATGTAAATTAGTTCTGTACTGTGCTGTGCATTGTTCAAAAGGTAATAGTAAAACACTTCTTTTTAACTTCAGTAATAATGGAAAAAACTGCAAAACTGCTATAGGCAGTAATAGGCAAATGGGTCTGCCCTGCCTGAATTCAAAATGGACCAGTTTGTAGTTAATGGTACATATCGAAACTTTCAAAGTTTACTACTACTGTGGTACTGTTGGTTACATTTTTATGAGGGGGAGAACGTGCTGTACTGTGTTTACACAAACATTACTAACGTGTACTGTGCTGGGCCCCACCATCACCTCGGCTACTCAGACCATGTCTAAGTAATGGTGATCTCAGCATGTAGACAGCTCGTCAGACGTGCCAAGCCTGTTCCAGAAAAGACCAAAGTCTGGCTGCCAGGAGACGGCTCTTCAGGACTGCTTTGAGCACACAGACAGGGACATGTTTAGGAAAGCTGCAATCTACGGTGGCTCTACCAACCTGGAAGAGTACACGGCATTGGTGACTGGCTACATCAGCAAGTGCACTGATGATGTTACTGCCTACTAGACCATCACCATACACCCCAACCAGAAGCAATGCATGACCATGGCGGTGCATGCGCTGCTGAGAACCTGTGACTCTGTAATTTCAACATTACAATATAATTCCCATGCAAAATAAGTCATCAGTGTCAATGACTAATCTACTGCTGGACTCACAACAACCATGATGAAGTACTTTGAGAGGCTCATAAAGTTCATCCCAGTGGCTCAATGAATGATGCCATAGCTACCACCCTTCACACAGCCCTAATCTATCTGGACAAAAAGGATACTCATGTGAGAATGCTGATTATAGACCAGTTCAGCATTCAACCCCATCAATCCTTAGCATCTGACAGGAAAGTTGAGACTGCTTGGCCTGAACTTCCTGAGTGGGAGACCTCAGTCAGTCAGGATTGGGATCAACATCTCCAGAGCCATCACACTGAGCACAGGAGCATGCCAGTGCTATGTGCCCAGCCCACTACTGATGACTTATGACTGTGCAGCATAAGTGGGTATGATAATTGCCTCTGGACCAAGAGGTCATTGGTTCAAATCCTACCTTCAGCATACCACCACTGGGTTCCTAAGCAAGACCCTTAACCCCAAGTTTCTCCTCAGTGTTAAAACCTGGCTGTATAAACTGGCTCTATGCACCTCTAAAGATCTATCTATAGGCTCTTCTCATTTAAAAATATGTTTTTTCTCAGATTATAGATATTATTTGCCTTTTTCTTATCATCAGTGTTATAAACTGACTACAAACTGAACTGTATAAACTGTATAAACTTCAAGGTAGCATGAATCGGCAGACAGCTTATAAAACATACTTTTTAAATACAAAATATTTTTCTCCAGTTATACATATTATTTGCCCACTTCTCATCATTATCAGTGTAATAAACTGACTGTATAAACTGTATGAACTTTAAGGTAACATTTTTCGATATTGTAGCCTGGATCGATAGACTCTGCTGTCGATTTGCGCATTTTTCGACAAGGCAGCATAATTCGTCAAAATGCCCCATGCTTGTATGTACATTGTCTTAGACTGTAACTTATACACCGACTTAATTCTATCGTTGTTCTTGCTGAAGCAGCATTTTTTCCCCTCAGCATTTTAGGTCATATTTTTGATTGCTATGACCATTACAGCATATGAACAGTGGAAAACAAGTTATTAAATAAAAGAGAGATTGAATGTCTGTAATGTTGATTACTCATGTGCCAAAATTCATAAAATTTTTTAAATACCTTAACAGCAAAAATGTGTACGAATAATTTAGATTCATTAATCAGAGAGCTTGTAATTCAATTTTTTTTTTATTGCGTGACACCCCAAGTCATAATATTGTATTTACTCATACTAGTACTGTTACTTCTCCTGTCGACTGCACTGTATACTATCTTGTTGAGTAAATCATTGTACTTGTTTCTTGCACGCTCTCTTTAGTCTTGTTCTTGTGTATTCTTGTGTTTTGTTTTTGCTCTTTGTGTTGCACCGTTGTTCCATTTCACTGTGTACTATGGAACTTGACTTGAAAACTCAGTTCGATTCTGAACGTTGCACACTTGTAAAAAGGGTAGGGTGCATGCAGGTATGGGATAAATGTGTTGTGTTGAATTTCTGATTTTTGCAATAAAATGTAAAGGTAATGCAGGTGATGAATGCTGCGCTAAAGTCTCTCCTGCTGGAATATAGAGCAGAGAAACAGCATGCATCAGTAACACTGAGATACACTCCAATTCACCTGCAAACATGTCACAGTCCCACACACACATACACTCATCCTGTAACACACACACACACACACACACACACACACACACACACACTTATCCTGTAACACACACACACACACACACACACACACAAACAATATCACCACCACGAATCATTCTCCTGTTGAATGTGCCAGGCCCTCCTAGCCTTTGCCAGACAGCTTGACACTTTGTTTCTGCTGATAGCAGAGTTGAGGGGGATTAAAAACCCTCAACTGCCCTCAAACATGAATCCAGCCACCAGCTGCCCTTCAAAAACAACCTTCACCAAAACACACACGCAACATACAGCTGTCATAACAACACACCAACATATTCCAGCAATAGTTAAAAATGTGGACCTGCCTGAAGGAATACGTATTAAAATTAATCTAAAGGTTTATGCTTAAATGCCTTAAAATTGTTTGCACAGTGCCATAGTGCGACCATTCCCTTCTTGCATCTTTGATATTGTTTCAAATCTTCCAATAAAACGAAATTTAAGGTAAAGACAGCCTTTATAAACATTTACTAAAGGGTTAAAATGTTATTCAAAACCAACTGGCTTTGTGCAGGGAAAAAACAATTGGACACTTAATTACTCAATTAAGCAAATGTAGTTTATAACTAAGAGCAATTAGACTAGACACACTAATGCTCGATTACTGCCAGTCATGTTGAATCTAATCACTTAAAGAGAACCTGTCCAGAAATGTGAAGTAAGAAAAGATCCCAACAAGCAGCAGACTATAATAATTCCAGAGAGGAGAGAATATATAGCCATTATATCTAAAGGAAAAAAACTGAAATAGTCGAGAATCTTCCCAGAAGTGGACGGCCCACCAGAATTCTTCACGAAACAATCCAGATAAACAATTACGGAATTGTAAACCTCCTAGGTCAGTGTTTGTGATGACAATATTAACCATCAGTCAGAAACGATGGTGTCACCGTGTGTCATGCGTGAGCCTTTTTTTGTTTTGGACTGTTTGCTTTTTTTTGTTTTTGACCTGAACATGCTCAATCTGTTATGACAGGCAACCTGCCATGCTCGATCCAAAAAAAATAAAAAAGCCTACAAATTTCCTGAACCTGACCTGCAGTGTTTCTGTGAATTATTTGCTACTTTGTCAATACACTGCTCTGTCATTTTTTGACACCCCCCCCACCCCCCAAATTTTCTAACGAGCTGACCTGAACCACCTAAACCGTGGGATACTGGTTGACCTGTGCATCACTAATGGGAGAGTTGCAGGTCGAAAACCATTCCTAACTAAGAGGCTAGCAATGATTCATCACACATTTGTCAAAAATACCTTGATTACTTAAAAATTATTATTTTTTAAATGCTGGATTTTACCCAGCATTTCACAATAGGGCAAGCTCCATGATCAGGAGTGCTATGAAATAATAAATATAAAACAACTCTTCTAATATGTTCAGTTGGTCCAGATTTTTTTGACTGGCATACTGTGGCTTCCATTCCTACAGAAGAGCAAGAGCGAGAGGGGAAATGGATGAATGGAATGAGGTTCAGTGCTGAAACCCCAGTGATCCAGCGGGCATACACAGTGCTAACGAGTTTTGTCAGAGAAACAGCACGTCTCCCCGGGCCAGCGGCCGGCCAGAGATAACACAACCAACACAGTTCCAGCCGAGTGGAGCGGCCAAAAAACCAGCGGGCCCCTGAGGGCCTCTTCACTCGCCCATTCTTTCTCTTTCTTACACTCTGTTTCTGTCTCACACTCTTTCTATTTCTTCCCTCTCTGCCCATTTTTTTAAATTTCCCACTCTTTTGTGTTCAGTTTCTCACTCTTTTCCTCCCACTAGGTCCACTGATAATTATCAACACTGTATGTCCACGTGTTTGTAAACACCTGCTCATCTAGCAGTTTTTTTTTTCTGAAGACAAGGGTATTAATAGGAGGTTTGCTCCACCACTTCTGCAGTAGCATCCTCTTAATCTTCTGAAAAGGCTTAACACTAGATGTTGGAACATTCCTGTGAGGATTTGATTGCATTCAGGCACAAGAGCATTAGTGTCAAGTACAGATGTTCAGGACTACAACCACCACTCCAGCTCATCACAAAGGTACTGGATGGAGCTTCATCACGCCAGAGAATGCAGTTCAACTGCTACACAGCTCAAGATCGGAGGGCTTTTTACACCCCTAGCTGAGACTCGTCATTGGACATGGTGACCTTAGGTTCATGTGCAGACAATCAAGTGTGTACTTTTCTATGGATACTATACAAACTGGGTATGCATTACTGAATACTTGTCAGCAAAAACACAAAAAAACGTGTCTCCAAACAAAAACAGTGTCTTTTTAATATGATACTGGATAATGTACACACACACACATACACACATACAGGGTTAACAGCAAAAGAAAATGATTTGGACATTTCAGATTTCGATACCTCTGGTCAAGTTACACTTGTTTATCATTCCTTTTTCAGGCCTGAATAAAAAGATTAAAATGCTGCAACTGAGAAAAAAAAAATCATGTTTCAGGTAGACTACAATACTTTTCCAGATTCCTTTGCTTTTCTTTAGATTACTTTTCTGCTTTGTTTCCCTTCTCTCAAACCCTCTGCCATTCTCACTCTTCTCTTTTTCTCTATCTTTTTCACTCCTTTGTCTCTGTGTCCCTCTCTCCCTGACTCTGTGTCTGTAGGGATTTCTCCTGATTCGCTCTGATTGCTGGTACATTCCGTTTTTACCTTCATGTCAGTCCTGTTCTCATCATCCTTCTGTTCGGTGCTGACAGAGCAGCATCAGCAGAAACTACCAACACAGCCCCCCCACCCCACCCCACCCCACCACAGAAAACAAGCAGCACAATAACAACAGTGGATCATCTACAGCAACTAAAATACACCACAGTCCAAAAGCTGAATCCGTTTGGTTATCCTAGGACAAATGATTATAATTTAGTATAATGCATTTTTACACTGCTTGGTGTTGCAAAAATTGACACTACTTTATAAAATGTAAAATAAGTAAATATACAGGCTCTGAAAAAAAACATAAGAGACCACTACAATTTATTTTAAAATCAACATCACTGAATATGACAACCTTTCCATGCCAGTGTCTGTTCAATTCCTACACAGGCACCTCATTCTGCTTTATGAGGTACTGATTAGTGATCACCTGAATCAAGTCTTATTTAATGAGGAAAAGTATAAAAACACTGCTTTAATCAACACGCTCCTCTCGCAATGAGACCAGTTAGATGGTAAAACACTACTAGAAGTAAATCAAAGCTAATTATTGCCATTTTGTTTTAAAATGAACGAGATTTGTGTTCTTTGAATTATTCACATTCTGTAAACACTGCATCATTTCTCTTATTTTAATGTTTTGTTTTTAAAATGACGCTTTAAAGAACAATATTTGTTATTTGAAAATAAGGAGAAATATTGTCAGCAGTTCTTAAAAACTAAGGCAAAGCTGTTCAGTTCAATACTTACACCTATAAAAGATAAAACCTGAGAAACTGAACATTTTTGCAGTGGTCTCTTATTTTTTGGAGGGGCTGTATATTGAATGCACAACTAAATTATACAAAATGAATAGCTTAAAACTAGTAAATGTACAAAATATGTACATTTGTTTAAATATTAACATGAATTACATGTTGCAGTTGGTCTACAATGATGTATCTGCCTTGAAAAGTCACCAGTCTTTTTGACATATGATATACTTTACATATTCATATTAGTTTATTTTTTATACATTCAATTTATCATACCTTCTGAATTATTATAAATTTCATCCTAACTTCTTCATTTAATACTTATGCCCAATAACTTCATTCTTCATGTTGTGCAGCTTCTCAGTAATTGTATGACCATCTACAACTCCAAAAGGAATTAATTTAATTAATACAGCTAAAATTCATTCTTTTTTATTCGCAGCTTTGTACAAAGTGTTTGAAATATGGGAAGCTGCCCAGAATTTGCACAGGATCATCTACACATTTATCTTAATCAGGCCGTGTTGTTTGTTTTCTGAAAAGAAGAAGAATACTAACTGCCCTCTGCTAATGCAAACCCGCCTTAGTTCCAGATGAAACCGCTGAAAAAGTCATCAGCCAGCTTCTGGAAGCAGATAAATATCACAAAGCAATCTCCCCCGCGCTGCAACACCCAATTAAAGTGTGTGATCAGCGGCTTTTGGAAATGTTAGTGACTGTTGGGTGGCTGGCCAATGCTAACAATGCACCACAAGCTAATTGCTGTTGTAATTTCTGTTGCCAAAAAAAGGGCAATTGTGCTGGAGCTTTTTATCTGCTTTTCCTTTTTTTATTTATTTTCCCGCAGAACAAAACAGACAAGCAGAAAAAAAAGACATTTGAAAGGAACACTATTACAATATTAGAATTTTCTCTCAGCAAAATATTTCATTGCTTTAGCTACAGAGAGTGAGAGAAAGAAGGAGATCCAGTAAGGTATAGAGAAGAGAAACAACATATAGAGATATATATTCATATCGGCGATATGAAAAGCAAACTAAGAAAAATGAGTGTACCCAAAGCGTTATATATACCGTGTCTCAACAGAGCTCAAACTGGAAAAAACAATCACTCTCCGGAAAAAAAGGGAAATAGTCAGGGACAATCCCCAGAGAGCGAAAGAGCATATCTCTCTCTTTTCTCTCTAAGTAGATCTGTCCATCCTTTCCTCCACAGACTGTATAGAGCACCAGAGGGAACTGATATGAACTAAATATCAGGCAAGCTGACAGAAAAAGTATAAAAATAAAGATCTCTCTCACTCTGTCTCACACATACACACACTCACACACACACACACACACACAGACACATGAGTGCACACACACGAGTGCACACACACTCACACTCAGTCATACCGTTGTCTACTAGTCAAAAGTAACGGTCTATATGTTTATTGACCTAAAGTCAAAAAAGTGTACATTTTAATGAAATGAAAGTGAAAAGTGAAAATAAACTTTTACGTTTTGGACATTCTGGCTATAAAGATATTTGCTGCATCCAAAGGGCCATTACTGACATATATATGTTATATATTACATATATAACAATTAAGCATAATTCTCTCTCTCCCTCA
>JBBJLS010000109.1:7599334-7611053 GCA_037577275.1 Bryconaethiops microstoma | reverse complement strand
TAAGCATAATTCTCTCTCTCTCTCATATATATATATATATATATATATATATATATATATATATAAAACAAAAGGGGGCCACTTTGAAGATACTCAAATAGTAGATAAATAGTCACATTGGCCACTGCACTGCATATATGTGTAATTTATAGTTCTATGTATTAGTATTTTAAAATGTGAACAACTGTAAAAAAAAATTATATTAATATTTATACTGAAACTTTTGGCTGCTGTGCATCTGCAGCTGCCTGGATAATGTTAAGCACACACAACACTCAGTCCCCCAAGAATCCACCACAGGGAATCAGAGAAAAGCCATTCCTTGGCCATGATGGTTCTGAATAAAACCTGTTATTCCATTTTCGCAGAGAACAGAACCCCAAAACACACACAACACACATGGCAGCAGCACAGCCGGCCCCTGCTCAGGTGAGAAATGTGTGGATTATCTACACACACTCAGCTCCACTCTCTCCAGGCACTGAGCTGGCTGGATTGGAGTGTTTCTGCTGGGTTGATGTGTGAGGGTTGGAGAGTGTGTTTGAGAGAGACTGTTGCATGGTCTGTCTGGGCATGCAACAAATAGAGAAAGATAGAAAGAAAGGAATAACAGAAGGAGGGGAAAAGAGCAAAAGAAATAAAGAAAAAAAGAGCGAAATAAGAGAAGAAAGCAAGCAATAGGAAAACAAAGCAAAAAACTTTAAAGAATAATCAAGTGAAAAAGAAAAAGAAGAAAGAGAAGCAGAGGAAAAAAGTAAGGAAAGACAGAGACTGAAAAAAGGCTAAAGAAAGAAAGAAAGGAAGAAAGAAAGAGCAGACATTAGGAAAACAGAGCAAAAAAACCCAAAAAAAATAATAGAGAGAAAAAGAAAAAGAAGAAAGAGAATCAAAGGGAAAAAGTAGGGAAAGACAAAGTGTGAAAAAAGAACAAGCGAAGAAGAAAGAGACAGACAGTATATAAAGCAGTGACAGAAAGATACAGAGAGTACAAGGGAGCAAAAGACAGAGATTAGAAGAAAAATGGAGAGACTGATGAAAAGGTAAATAGCACAGAGGAAGTCCCTATCTTGGAAAACTGAGTAAAAGCATTTTGTTTTAGTACTTGTGTAACGTTCAACCTTACACAAGTTTCTTAGGGGTTTCTGTACTGAAACCTTAGTTAATTCCTTTTTCAGTGGTGCTAAAGTGAAGGAGAAGGAGAAACCCACCCCCAAAAAAACACTCCTCCTTTTTCCCCCTTCGACCTGTCTATAAATGGCATGCATTTTAATCCCTTTTAATTATGGATCCTCTGCTACAATTACTTCAAATCGAATTACTGCGCAAACCTCGGATGAATACGCTTTACGGAAATCGAGAGGATGGATCCGTCTCACTGTTCAAACTCGCGACCCGTGTGGCATTCAAATATTTAGACCGTCTAAAAGCTTGCGCGAGGTCCCCACACTTACACACACGCATGCCTGCACAGTTCTCTTGGGCTATCGAGACTGTCTTGCCCAGCAGGCGTGTTACGTTTTAAATAACGGTGGGGGCAAGGGGCTGAGGGGGTTAAAAGGCGACGTTTGTGCACTCTGGGGATCAGACGGAGTCCCAGGTGCCAAGAGCCAGCTGTGTGACAAGGTCAAAATGCCAACCCTTGGCCCAATGCAGCTTGTTTCACGCTCTCCCGAGACAGACAGGAAAAGAGAATCTTACGCTAAATGCTAATCTTCTCTCAGGGCTGCTGACCTCCTATCTCTCTCTCTCTCTCTCTCTCTCTCTCTCCCCTTTTCTCTTTCTCCCCTTCTCCTTTTCTCTCTCTCTCTCTCTCTCTCTCTCTCTCTCTCTCTCTCCGACTCCATCTCAGTCTCTCAGCGCGCGAACTAAATGAAGTATGCTTTAACATGAAAAATGAAGTAATTACTTGATGTATCAAAACGGCTAATTGCATTGGTGGAATGGGTCGCTCGTCAAGTGGGATAAAGCGATGAGAAAGAGGGAGAGGGAGATGGAGGAGGAGAGGGGAGAGAGAGAGAGAGAGAGAGAGAGAGAGAGAGAGACAGACAGAGGTAGACAAAAATAGAGAGGGTACAAAACAGAGAGAAAAGAAAAGAAACAAAGAAGGAGTGGGAAGAGAAAGGGAGCAGAATGGAAGTGATGGAAGAGAACAGTTAACAAGAGATAAAGTGAAAGAGGAGAGAGAGAGAGCGAGAGCGAGAGAGTGAAAGAGAGAGAAGACAGACGTCAGGGGATGGCATTATGGCAGGATTAGACTAAGTATTTTAGCCACCCAGAAGGTCTCGATGTGAGAATGACCACTCTCACACACACACACACACACACACACACACACACACGCACACACAATCACACAATCACACACACATAGGCATCAGTTACACTCATATCCTTCTCATCATAAACAAACCTGGCTGAAATTACAGTGTCTACTCCATTCTAACACCAGAGAAAAATCTTTAAAACATCCCCCACAACTTTAACGTTTACAATATGCAGTTACGGGCTCCAACAACAAACGAGTGCTGCCATTTCAAGTAATAATTGTGGATAAATTGTGTGGAAAGTGCTTCTACACTGATTCTACTCTTCCAAGCAATTTTCTGTTTATAATTAGAGGAGGGATTTTCTTGTGATCTAGATTTGGGTGAAAAGTCTTTCAAGACACAGCATCTGTTGTATTTTCATAACTTTTTGTCATTTCAGTACATCAAAACAATCTCATTCCGTAGTGATATAATTCCACCATTCTTCAAAATATAGCAGAATGACAGTAATGTCCCCAAAGGCTGATTCACTAGGCATGGATTAAGTCTAGTTTTAGACTAAACTGCAGTGGAGAATCCGAAGTGAAAATTCGTTTCAGTTTCTGGGCTAACACTTTATGTAGGAAATTGCCCTGAATGTTTATGGGTTAACAAAACAAGCCATCGCTCTTACTGTGTCACTTACCGATTGTTAGCTATAGTCCTGCAGGCCCAGGAGAGAAGATGTTTTGTCTGATTGCATCTGTGAGGCTTTAGACAGCGGGTTAAAAAGCCCCTGTAATTAACTGTAAACGGACGAACGCAAACCACTGCTGGGGCCTTTTGACACCTCTAATTGGGTTTGTTTAAAGAGTTGCCCTGGAGGTCCTGGGATAATTCATTAGAAAAAGAAGACGCTCTGAGTATCCAGCGATGAATGTCAAGGATTTGTAAAAAGAACTCAAGGCACTACAGGAGAAAAAAAAAGAGTCTGAACCAATTAATTACCAACAGTGCGGAGGCTCGGAGAGAACCTAAATCAGAGTATCTAAATCAGGCCCTGATCTGAAGGCCAAAACGGAGCAAAAGCTCAGATATGAAACAGTGGAGAAGAAGCTTGGGTCTTAATCACAATTAAATATCAGCCAACCTCCATAAACAGCACTGTTTGTCTGTCCCTAGTCTCACAGGCTAGATTTTAGACCCTGCTTTTAGACTCTGTTAACACCTGGTTGGTTCATGTGACTGCTTAGAATTGTAACCCATTAAGATTTGAACCACATGTATTTACACTTGGTTGTCAAAAGTGGCTCCAGCTAGTCACATTATAATCAAATTACTATGTGGCCTGCAACAACCAAATCAGCTCATATGCAACAACCAAGTGCCTGTGTTGCTCCTCACTTTCTCAACCATTCAAAAGAAGTTATATTTTTAGCATTACTCATTTCCTTACACTGGCAGTCAATGTGTCTAAGAAGATGACTAAGTGTAATCGGTCTCCCGTGCTAGTCACTGCAGTGCACTGTAGCGAGATGGTGAAAAACAAGGGGCATAGAGAGAAAGCGAGGTTAACAAAACTGGCAATAACCAGCTTAACAGAAGGCCAGCATAGCAGCGTGCCAAATTAAAATCAGAGGAGAAATTTATATTGGGAGACTGAGGGGGAAGCAATACCTTTGTTAAAGGAAAACCTCAGCAAAGAATTCTAATGTACACATTTTTTCACCTTCTCCAGATATAGTGATGTGTTTCAATGACATAGCATATAAAAACGAACAAAGCTTCACTACTATGGGCAGCCATCACCAACAACAATAGAGCTGTCCACACCAAAGCAGTCATAAATTAGAGGACTGTGTCCTAAACCTAAATCTGTCTGTGCCACCCAAATGAAGCTCTGGATGCAGTTTGAGGAGGTTGGCAGCCATTTAACAGAAACGATTTGGGCTATCTGTGGGACTATTGACTAGTGTTTGTTAGCAACATTAGTCTCATAGCCCTGGCACTAAACTAACATCGACTTCATTTGAGGTTAGAGGAAAATTGTGTAAATGTGATTTTTCACCCTTTAACTGACGGTAGTTTAGAAAGGCAGTTCCTTCTCCATATGCAGAGCAGCCGAGAGAGTCACAATCACAGTAGGCGAGGGCTTGGTTGTCAAACCTGGCTTGGAGAGGTGGATTTATTTATTCATGGCCAGGTGTGTCCCGTTGCCTCGTTATTCCATGACAAATTAAGTGGATAAAAGGTCTGAATTTGATTCAAAGTACTGAATTTGCATTTGATATGTGTTCACTGGAACTCAACATGAGGTCCAAAGAGGTGTCAGTGAAAGTGAAGGAGGCCAGAAATAGTCCAAAATCAGAATAAACCAATCTGACAGATTTAGGAGTATCCAACTCAACAATTTGGTACATTTTTAAAAAGACACTAAATGTCTGGGATGCCATGACAGACAACTAAAGTAGAATTCTAGCCAGATCAAGAGATTTTGGGGAGGTGGGCATATCACGGTCGAAGACAACAATCAAGAGACACTTTCATGAATGTAAATACAGAGGATTTACCTCTAGATGTGAACCGCTGGTAATACTGAAGAACACGAAGGCCAGATTTGACTTTGCCAGAAAATATCTTAAAATGCCTGCACAGTTCTGTAATAAGGTTCTTTTGGAGAAGTGAAACCAAGGTCAACTTCTACCAGAATGATGGGAAGAGAAAAGTATGAAGAAAAGAAGGGACAGCTCATGGTCCAAAGCATATGATGCCATCTGTCAAACGTGGTGGAGGCAGGGCATGTATGGTCTCTGGCGTTTATTGATGATCTGTCTGCTAACAGAGGTAGCAAGATGAATTCTGAAGTGTATAGGGCTACACTCTACACAGATTCAACCAAATGCTGCAAAACTGATTTTAAGGCACTTTATAGTGCAAATGGATAATGACTCAAAACAAACTGAGAAACCAACCTAAGAGTCTCTCAAGGTAAAGAAATAGGATTTTTTTTAATGGCCAAGTCTCTGATTACCTGATCTCACCCAAGAGTGAATACTTTTCAGCTACTGAAGACAAAACTAAACGCTGAAAGACCAACAAACAAGCACCAACTGAAGGCGGCAGTAGTAAAAGCCAGGCAAAGCAAGTCAATGGAAAGGTTCCAGACTTCAGGCAGTCATTGACTGTAAAGGACTCATGCTTAATTTCAATTCTACAGTAGTGACATACAGAGAGAAAATTACAAAAATGACAAAAAAATGCATCAATGTACACATATTTACAGACCTAACTGTGTGTGTGTGTGTGTGTGTGCAATGCACCATGTTTTTTTTTTTTTATCACTTCTACTACAAATTGCCATCTAGACCAGCATCACTCTCCACACCTGCAGAACCTCAATTCTGTCCTGCTAGCATACAAAATATGACAGGCCCCATGTTGAATGATTGACAGGACATTGATCTTTCTTCTCATCCTCATGTCATCCATTCCCAGAGATAAAAAGGTGAGGAAAGGCATTTTTTTTCCGGCGGTGACAGATGATGCGCTCTCCAATAGAGTCACTAAATACCCATCACAGATGACGTCAGGGAAAATATCAAGTGGCTCTTTAATTCAGTGAGAGAAATGTTAAGCAGGGCAAGGAGACGATGGCCAATCACACCTGACTTCTTACTGAGAGCCAGCATGCAAACACCAGTCACACACACACAAACATGAACGCACACACACAAACACACACACACACATTCTCAGCTGGATGCCATAGCAAAAGACAAAGGACCATTTTATAGAATCTAGGCAGTTATTGGCCTACCATCAACCAAAAATGCTGCTGCTATGCTAGTTTATTTGTTTAACTCAGGAGAATAATGAGCACACACACTGAAATACATACAGCCCTGGAAGAAAATAAGAGACCACTGCAAAAAATGTTCAGTTTCTCAGGTTTTATCTTTTAAAGATGCAAGTATTGAACTGAACAGCTTTGCCTTAGTTTTTAAGAACTGCAGACAGCAGTGTTTTTTTATACTTTTCCTCAGTAGATAAGATTTCATTCAGGTGATCACTAATCAGTACCTCATGAAGCAGAACGAGGTGCTTGTGTAAGAATTTAACAGACACTGGCATGGAATGGTTGTCATACTCATAGAGATGCTGATTTAAAAATAAATTGCAGTGGTCTCTTATTTTTTTCTGGAGCTGTATAGTGTGGCCAACACAACTGCTCAGATTCTGTAAAATCTAGACAATAAATATGAAAGAACAATATTCTCTTACCTTTTTTAGAGGGGCAGGAGGGGTTCAGAGTGCGTGTAAGGAAATAGAAAATAAAAGCATTTAGATTTGTCAGTATTTTGCAATTCAGTCATTCAGACATGTTTTAACTGAAGTTTTTAGGTGATGCTACACAGCAAACCTAATTCCAGGCTAAATCTGATTTTTTGTTTGTTTGTTTGTTTGATTGATTTTGCAAAAGAACAAGCGCCTAGCTGGATAGACCAGACCTCTAATGCAGCTTGAGAGCACATTAGTTAGAATCCAAAATTCCATATTTGTGCTCTAAATAGTAGCCAAACAGCCCTGTAGAAAGACTAGTATTAGAAATGTATCCAAACAGTATCCAGATGAACTAAAGAAATCAGAAATGGTAGATATCAGGAAAGTGAATGAAAAAATAAAAGAGTGAAAATTATTTTTAAAAACAGACCACAAATGCTTATCATATAAAATAACTCTTTTAAAATAAATCTTTAAAAAAAAAAATTTGCACAAATTTAAAATGTACCACATGCTGTCCGAATGATTCAGGTCCAGTTAGTTAGGAAATGAGTCCATCAGTGAGATCATTCTTTGAGTCAGTGAGTCAGTAAGTACATTAAGATGTCAGGGCATTAGTGAGTCCAGTCAGTAAATAGGTCTGACGGTGAGTTAATAAGTCAATGAGTTTTTGAGTCAGTCGATGAGTTCAAAAACCAGTGAGTCAGTCAGTGTGTTTGTGAATGGGTCAATGAGTTAGATACACTTAGTAAGTCACTACGTCAGAGAGTGAATCAGTGAGTGAGTGAACAAATCAGTCAGAGAGTTAGAGAATCAGGTATACGTGAATCAGTCAATCAGTGAATTAGTTAGAAGTCAGTGAGTCTGTGCATCAGTCAGTAAGGCATCAGTGAGTCATACTTGCTGCACAACTTTCACATTCATGCCTTTACCACGAAAATACTTTTTTGATCAGAAACTACAGGAAGCCTAGCATGATGATTCTCTTTTTAACACCTCATCCCATTTAGGCCCGATATCCCGCCTGATGTGCAAACAAAATGTATTCAGGCCTTTTCATCTGCATTTCCAACCATGTATCACGCCTGTTTCCTGCAGCAGCAGCAGCCAGGCGCCGCATTAACCTGGTGTCAGGTCACATCAATAATGAGGCTATTCACTCAAGTCAGAAAGGTGAAAATGAACCACAGTGTATGCGTGTGTGTGTGTGTGTGTGTGTGTAAAGGAAAGGCAGCAGCATCTGGGCAGCCATGAACTTCACTCTGAGCGACACTTCGTCTGCTAAGATGTCAACAGGGCAGGTGGGAGAGAGCCTAAAAATAAGAAAAGTTCAGCTATTACTGCCAGACTTACTCTCACCTGAAAAAAAAAAAAAAAGAAAAAAGCCTGGAACCGCCATACACTGGAATGTGTGAAATAAGTGTGTATCAATGTCAAAGGGATACTAAAACAAGTTTCAAGCAGCACCAGAAACCTGCGTCTCTGTGACACATTAACTCATCAATATGCATTACATTAAATCAGTTCAGTAAAAAAAAACAACAAAAAAAAACTGGACACACCTTTCCGTTTGTATTCTAGTCTTACATGTGAAATATTTTAATCGGTCAGATTTAAAAGGTAAAAGATGATGCTGATGAATGCGGTCCTAATCTAGTTGTGAGCTCAAGAGGAAGAAAGGACAAGGAAGACTTACCAGAGAACAGTGTGGTCTTGCATGAGTTTGTGTGGTGACTGTGTTGATCATTGTGATTTGTTTTGATGGTTTTTGCACAGTTGCATAGCTATTGCATTCTGTCTTTTGTGGTCAAAGCTGATATAACTTACCTTACTTTCTACTTCAACAGTGAAAGACTGAAAGTAGGGGTAGACGCTCATTTAATTACTTAATTATTTGTGATGCTTTATGATGTTCCCTCTCCACTTCAACAATAAATAGAAAAAATGGGAAATTGACAGATTGGATTTTTGATTTGTATTTTTTAATGAGTTACACTTCCACATCAGCAGTAATGGAAATGAATGTGAGTTGATGGAAAAACGTTTAATTATGTACTTTCTTACTTACATTTTAAGGTTAGCAAGTTATCATTTATATGAATACGTAATCACAATGAATAAATAAATAAATAAATGAAGCGCAGGGAAAAAATAGACATGCATGTTTGTCTCTTTCTTTCTTTCATTTTTTCTTTCTTTCTTTCTTTACTTACTTGCTGTCTGAGGTTAGTCACTTAACACAAATGCTAAAGCAGCAGCTATTTTGTTACAATTTTACACTCAGTAACAATTTAACCCAAAAACGTTGAGTTAATTTTTTATTTTTTATTTTATCACCTCACCCTTTATGGCTGCCATTTACAATAGATGGCTACCATCACACAATGTCAGTTTTGCATTAATTACTGGGTTCTAAATCCATCTTAGCCATTTTCCTGACATTTCAATGAGGCTCTTAGCTGTGTGTCTTTTTTTTTTTCTTTTTTGAGACAATGAAGCTGTCTGCACAGATCACAACCCTTCTATTCAGACTCCAATAAAGGAGTTGTTAGACTGAAGGAGACTAATTAGCTCTCAGAGCTCTTAGCTGATGTATTATAAATGACACTTCAATTAAAGTTTACAATCACATATGCTCACCTTGCTCTCAAAAGCACACACATAATAAGACAAAAAAAAAGACACATACACATCTAGGCCCTTCAATAACACGTTCCGGGTGCGTTATTACAGCTCAGCTTTCTGTCTCTCTCAATCTGCTCATGACAAAGGGAAGTGCCGCGGCACCTCCAGAGCAATATGTGGGGTAAAAAAAAAAGGAATCAAATTAGCTTTCTCTCCCATCACTCAGCTCTGAAAGCCTCTTCCCAAACTTGTTTGTTGCATGTCATTAGATGCAGAGGCCTGCGAGAAAAAAATGTGTTTGCTCGAGTGCCGGTGGAGCAGATTAATCAAGCTATTAATCTGGACTGAGAAATCGCTCTGTTTGTGCTGCTACGAGTCTGACCCAGTTCAGAACTCTCTGGGTGATGAACACTCGGGACAGGCCGCAGATGCTGGAGTGTGTGCTGCTGGATTGAAATGTTTGTTTCGAGCGGACGTGAGTAACGGCAAATTCTTCAGACGACTCTGACGCATCCCTGACCTCTCTTATTACTCAAGCAGGCACTGATTGGTTGAGATGAGTTTGGGATCAGACCCAAACTGGACCTATATACAGTCGACCCCCGAACAGGGGATGGGTGTTACATTCCAAGAGCACCTGCAAATTGTAAAAAAAGAAAAAATAGTCTAAACCCTAAATGTACCCCCAAATATGCTCCCAAAACACTTTAATTTCATTTTAAACTCAGCTTAATACATTACCCTTAAAAACAAAAAAGCAAAGGTATTATATGGACAAAAGTAATGGGACTGCTATAATACTCTGGACTCTGAAGGTAACTTGTTTTTCTACAACAAACTAGATAAAATGTGAATGCCCTGCAGTGGCAAATATCTTTGGTTTCATATTTGATTTGATTACATTAATGTTTAAGTTGAGATTTACAGAAATATTTGAACTGTAACTGTGTAACTGTGTTAAAGGGAACCCTGCTGTTAAAAAGCTCCTTATATGTTTTTAAGTGTTCACAAAGTGTTCACTTTTGTTGGTATAGCAGTACTTTAAAAATAAAAGTGCGCAATACACTACTTTTAAATTAATTATTAAATTTTGCGTAAAACGATGTGATAAATCGCAATTAAAAATTTTAATCGTTGCCCAGCGTTAATAAAACCACGATCGAAAAATCAGTCAAAAACACCTTTTCTATAATGCTAATTTCTGCTAGCACCCTTTATGAGATTCTACAAGTATGTTAAGACTAAACTAAATACATTACACCACTTTTTTGCCATTATAGGTTAAACATGGGCATCTGAAGCTTGTGAAAGATACTTCTTGCTGTGCACACATCCTGTAACAGACAGATACATGTGCGTTTGCATGGTGCATTTCTTGAGTGACTCCTTCAGTACAGAGCTACTGCTGTAGACCATCTTAAACAAACCCAATAGTAAGAGTCCCACTCGTATTCACAGTCAGTGGCATATCTAGAACCCTCAGAAGGGTTTGAGTGATGTTTTTCTCACAAACTTTAAATCAGAACATGACTTTCTCACTTCCAGATTATGCTGGTTACTCTGACATTACATTAGTGCCTGATGGCCTGACCAATGAGAGCGCTTGCTTAGCTATATATATATCTGGGTCTTTTCTGTTGAGTATTTAAAGATTTGAATGCTGTTATTTTCAACAGAAACGAAGAAGACAATAATATAATAGAATCTGAATAACAAAATTAATTGCGTTACAAAAATGTATTTCCAGATGTTCTTTATGTCTTCATTTTTGGAATTAGAATGCAAATTTGAATAAAGAAAATAAAAAAGGTGAGAAAGGCTGATGGAAACTGATGCTTGGAATAAACAAGGACGTTTATTTAACTATCTAAGGTACGATAAATCCACACCGCTTTCAGAAGCGCAGCAACCAAAGCTCTGTAAAATGACTTGGGGGTCTCCCAGAACTGCCTATTCCCAGGGGTTTTTTGGTTGGCACTGGAGTGAAACACTCATTTCAGCCAACATTAAACACGCCACTGCTCTGAGCTGTGGGCAATACAGCCACGGACAGATGACAGATCAAGAGCTGAGAGCTAGTATAAGGTCAAGTGTCTGTAGTGTATGTTTATGTACGCTTAATATTATTATAGCATCTTCTGGAGGCTCATTTCCAGCTGACTTCATGGTTTCTAAAAGTCAACCTGAAATCAGATTATTGTAATTACTAATTATAACCTATTAATGATTACTGATTTAGATTATACCCACACATATTTCACATTTTGAAGTAACAAACACTACCATACTGAGGATGAAGGTGTGGTGCTCTGGCCGCCGTGCTGACCTGAACATTGCGGTTGAGGCTGACCGCGGGCATGAACACTCCCTCCAGGTTCTCGAAGGCCACAGGGCCGTGCTGCTCTTTGTTGATGAAGAACGTGAGTGTGTGTTTGTTCAGGTCCAGCAGGACGCCCACCGTGGAACCCTTCATTATCCCCCCCTCAGCTCTGGATGGAGAGAGAGAGAGAGAGAGAGAGAGAGAGAGAGAGAGAGAGAGAGAGAGAGAGAGAGAGAGAGAGAGAGAG